>BTHU01000013.1:65752273-66037273 GCA_036184795.1 Tokudaia tokunoshimensis | reverse complement strand
CACACACACACACACACACCCCAAAAAGATGATCTTTGAGTTCAAGGCCTGCCTGGGCTACATAGTGAGTTCTAGAATAGCAGGCTCTACACCTAGAGGTTTTTAGCATCTTAGGTGCCACCAGGGCTCCGTGTAGCAGGGGATCACAGGCTGTTTCCATGCCGATAGCTCCCACCTGATGCCTGGAGATTTCCCTGTCCTGATTGGGCATCCTTGGCATCTCTATAGAACCTCTTAGTGTCTTGGGACAGAGTGTAGGAGCTCATTGTCAGGGAAGGCAGGAGACCTGAGCCATATTCATAGGCTCCCTGGGGAGCCATTTTCCTAGGCCCCTCCCTCACGGGAACCCCAGATTTCAGTATTGCCTCCCAACAAGCCAGTGTATAACACATCAATCAGCACTTGTCCCACGTTGGTGCGGTCACCTTCCAGGAGGCTGAAGAGCAGCGAGGAGGGGCTCATCCCAGTCCATGGGCAGTCCTGAAGTCTTAGGGTGTAGATGAAAACTTTCATGTTTGGCTCAAGATTCTAGAAGAGACAAAGACCCACAAGTGTGCCTCTAGCAATGTGAACAGGTGAGATGCCCTATGCTCTCCTTTGGGAAGTGACCTCTAGCCATTCCACTTACCAAGGACAGCGACTTGGACTCTGAGGGAGAAAGACACTAGTCAATGACCACCAGCCCTTCCCAGAGGAAGTGATACCCATAGCAGCCCCCTTCAGACAGGTACCTCATAAGCCAGCAGACACATTAGGGTCAAGAGCAAGGTGATATACCTGTGTGAGGAGCCTGTGCTACTCAAGAAGTTTAACCAAGATGCCACCTCCACCATGTTCATAAGCACCTGTGGCTTGCTTAAAAAACGTTCTGGTTTGTGAGGTTGAGAATGTCCTGTTTGGTAGAGTGGTTTATCTGTCATGCATGAAGCCCTGGGTTCCATCCCCAGCAGCACAGAAACCAGGTGTGGTGGTGCAGATCTATAATCCCAGCACTTAAGATGCAGAGGCAGGAGGATTACAAGTTCAAAGTTAGCTACATGAGGCCAGCCTGGGCTAAAATGAAAAAATGAAAACCTGTCTCAATATATATATATGTGTGTGTGTGTGTGTGTGTGTATGTATGTATATGTTTATATACCTATAGACAGACAGACAGACAGACAGACAGACAGACAGACAGACTGGAAAGGAGAAAAGACAAGAACAGGTAAACACGCTGGCCACAGCTGAACAAGATGGCCACAGCTTCACAGGAGTTTCTACACTTCCTTTTCTACATTGGATATGTTTCAAACTTTCCATAATAAGAAGACAGAGAGGACCACAGAGAAGACTCGGTCCTTAAGAGCACTGACTTCACAATCAGTGGGGACTGGAGTTCAGACCCCAGCACCCGTCTAAGACCTCAGGCCTCCCACAAGTGCCTGTGGTTCCAGCTCTGAGAGACTTGTCGCCCTCTTCCAGCCTCTGTACACACAGGCGCACACCCTTCCCTCCAAACAGGAGGCTCATATATTTACAGAAAGGTGACACATGCACACGGAAACCACACGCTTCCTGTTCTGAAGAGTCAAAGGCGCCGTCACTTTCCAGACCTCAGACATGACTCTTGTCGCTCTCTTCTGTTTCTTTATTTTTTAAGATTGTCATTTAATAAAAACACTTCTTCCTTTCCTTTTCTCCCCACAAACCCTTCCAACATGCCCTCCCAGTCTCTCTTTCATCAATCATTACTGCTTGCATATATGTATTCTCATGTATGTTTCTATACACGTATTCCTAAATATAACCTGTTGAGTCCATGCACTGTTACTGCATGCACGTTTTCAGGGCTGACCATGTGGCACAGGACAATGAGTTGGTGAGCCCTTCCCTGGGGAGGACCCCTCCCGTTCCCTGGGGGGGACACCCCCCTTCCAGCTTTCCTTGGCCACCTTTGCCTTTAGATCTTTGCACAGAGTTGAGGCTCCACAGACCCTACTCCATCCAGTTTTTTTTTCTTTTTTTTTGAGGAAGGGTTTCTCTGTGTAGCCCTGGCTGTCTTGGAACTCACTCTGTAGACCAGGCTGGCCTCAAACTCAGAAATCCATCTGCCTCTGCCTCCCAAGCGCTGGGATTAAAGGCTTGCATCACCACTGCACGGCCTTCTCCATCCAGTTTTGTACGTTCATTGGTGTCATCCTTGCTGATCTCACGTTTCAGTGATCATGTTGGTGGACTTTACAGTTAGAGTTTTTGAAAATTCTCTCCCTCTCTTCTAGCAAAGTGTGGCTCTCACAATCTCTCTCTCTCTCTCTCTCTCTCTCTCTCTCTCTCTCTCTCTCTCTCTCTCTCTCTCTCTCTCTCTCTTTATCCAGTATCTTTGGTGTGTATGGAATTTCTCCTCAGGCTGATATGTTTGACTTCACTTAAAAGTGTTTTATTGGTGGTCCTGGCTTGGTGGCTTCTGCATGCACCCTTTCCTGTGCTGATGGCCTCTCCTCCCCATCCTTCTTTCTCATGTAGCCCAGGCTGGCCTGGAACTCATGGTTTAGTTGAGACTAAGTCTGAACTCCTAATCTTCCTGCCTCTGCCTCAGAGTGCTGGGATTACAAGCATGCATTAACACACTTGGTTTATGCTGTGCTGGGGATGGGACCCAGGCCTTTGCACATTCTAGGCAAGCAGTTTATCAACTGAAGAGCTACACAGAAAGCCCTCAGCGAGTCCATCTCAGGCTCAGCAGGTCTGATTTAGCAAGTTCAGCCCATGCCTTAGCCCAAGCATCACATTTTTAAAAAGCTGTCCAGAAGTTTTGCCACTCACCATGGAGATGAAAAAGCCCTCACATTACCTGCAATTCACTCAGCTTCTGTGGTAGAGCCGCCATACTTTGACATTCATAAGACAAATCAAGGGAGAGGAAATCCACCGAGTCCTAGAAGAAAGGGAATCAAGTCATTAGGATCAAGCTCCTGCTCAGAAGTGAGCTGTGACTCCCTGTGACTAAGCTCAATCTTGGGATTCTCCAAGGGAAATCTGGGGATGCGTGTGCAGGTGACTACATCGCCTAGTGCCCCAGCGGGAGGGAGCGAGTGGTTAAACAAGTGTGTAAATGGGTGTGCCGGGTGTGGGATGCCGACAACTGGAGGTGCACCCAGGGAGGGAATTAGAGTCTGGAGCTCCGTCTGCCCAGAGCAGCACACTCCACTTGACCTTTGTGATATCTGGGGACCCTCTTGGGGCTGGGGCTTGGTGTTCATTTCAGGTCAGAGTTTGAAGTCCACACCAGTCCACCCTGGCTTGACTAGTTTACTAGTAGAAAGCACAAGCTGCACCATCCCAATCCTCTAACCCACACTCTAGTTAGGGCCTGCTGAGTGTGTAGCTCAGTGGGTAGGGTGCTTGCTTACCCAGAGCAAGACCCTGGGTCTGGCACCAGCACCGTGTAAACAGGGCATGGTTGTGCATGTCTGTAATCCAGCACTGGCATCCTTGGTTACCTACTGAGTTCAACATGAACCAGTTTGTGCAACATGAAATCAGTCTTGTCTTGAAGGGGGGGCGGGAGAGGAGGAGGAGGAGGAAGAGGAGGAGAATAGTGAACTGGCTCAGAGGATACAGGCATCTGCCATCCAATCTGGTGACCTGCGTTCTATCCCCAGATCCCACATGATAGAACTGAGACTCCTCAAAATTACCCTGTGACATCCATAGCATGTGCATGCCTACACAGAGACACACAGGTACAGACATAGACAGACAGACAGACAGAGAGACAGACAGACAGACAGACAGACAGACAGACACACACACACACACACACACACACACACACACCTGCTGCCACATGCCTGACTGGCCACTCAGTCTTCTCCTTGCTGGGATCTCATGAGCTCATCGCCACCCTGGACCTGACCTCACCCAGCCCATCCCTGGCTCCCCAGTGCTCTCCTAATCACATGCTCCCCTAGTGTTCGCCATGTTCCACAGGCTGGTTCCATGATGGAGAATGTCACTCAAGTCCCACACACACTCTGCATTCTTGTTTCTGCTGTCGGGTGTGTACAAGACACAGGCATGGTCTTCCTGGTGGGAGCCATTCACGGAGGGTAGAGAGACTCACAGTTACAGGTAGGTTAAGAGGTTAAGACTCAGATGCACAGCTTAAGAAGGATGGTGAGTAAGGAGATTGAGCACATGAAGAAAGGCAGAGAATGGTCAGGGCTGTGAGAAAAGCCTACACTAGTGAGGCTCAGTGTTCATGAATGAGACTTACCTGGGACCTTGGGACACTTTCAAAGTCCCAGGTCAGTCCCACCTAAGCAAGCTGTTCAAGTCTCTCACCTGCCCCCTCTCCTCTCTTTTACTCTTCCCTCCCCTCCTCTCCTCTCCCCTCCTCTCCTGTACCTTCCTCTCCTCTCCCCTCTCTTCCCTTTTTCACTTCACTGCTTTCCTTTTTTGTGGGAGGGACAGGGTCTCATGTAGCCCAGGCTAGCCTTAAACTCACTGCGTAGTTGAGGTTGGTCTTGAACTCCTCGTCTTCTTCTCTCTATATCCCAAGTACTGGATTCTAGGTACCTACACTATGCCCAGTTTGTGGTACTAAAGAGAGAAGCCAGGGATTTATGTATGTGAGGCAAGTACTCCACCAATTCATTAAACTGTATTAACAATACATTAACTGTATTAAGTATAAATTTTTATTTATTTATTTTTTTTTTTTTGGTTTTTCGAGGCAGGGTTTCTCTGTGTAGCCCTGGCTATCCTGGAACTCACTCTGTAGACCAGGTTGGCCTCGAACTCAGAAATCCGCCTGCCTCTGCCTCCCAAGCGCTGGGATTAAAGGCGTGCGCCACCACCGCCCGGCGTGTATAAATTTTTAAAGAAGTATAAGTCATCTAAGCAGGAAATAGCTTTAACCTGCTTTGGCTGCAGGGCAATGTGGGACATTGTGCTGTAATGTGTACCCTGACAGCTGGATCGTCCTGAGCCATACTTGTGAGGGACCAGATTTCATATTTGCCAACCCAGGAACTTGAGAACCATACATGATAAGGTATTGGATAAACAAATTTCTTGCTGACTAAACACCATCAAAATTAATTTATAAAGAGTGATAATTGCTATCAGGAGACCAAAGGGCTGATCATAAAAATGCTTCTTCAGTAACAGCCTTTGACCTGTATCTCACCCATTTGGGCAGCATGGGGTTTAGAGATGAACACCATGCCGTGCTTGGGTTCCCTCTGGGATCCCTCAGTGCAACCTTCCAGGGACTCCAATGGACCCGAGCGGCGGATGCTGATCTCTCTGACTCTGGACTCAACTTCCAGATTTGTTCTGTGTGTATCTTATGTGTATCTTATGCTGTCTTCCCGTCCTTTACAGGACGCTTGCCTCACGGCTATCCCTCCTCTCCGCCTCTCTCAATATATCCAGTAAAATCCCTCCGACTGTTAACACCCACTCAAGAGTGTCCTCCAGCAGGAGGTCCTGACCAGAGACCCTCTCTCAACTGCAGGTGCTCTTTCCCCTGGGAGCTATTTGTTTAGACAGGTGGAGACCTTGGCTTGGGGATATGGTTCAGTGGGTAGCTTGTTTGCCTCATGCACAAAGGCCTGGGTTCCATCCCTAGTGTGTTACAAACTGGAACGGTGGTTCATGCCTGTAATCCCAGCACCTGAGGGAATGACAGGAAGCTCAGGAGTTGAAGATCATCTTCAGCTATGGAGTGACTTTTAGGTTAGCCTGAGATACATATGACCCGTTCTCAAAAACAAAATGAATAAACAAGTAAATGAATAAATAATAGTTATTAGAGGAAATTCCCTAGGGGGAGTCTTAGTACTCAGAGGCTAAGACAAGAAGATTGAGCAAATTTGAGGCCATTTTGGGCTACAAGATGTTAGTGAGACCCTGTCTCAAAACAAAACAAAATGCCGGGCAGAGGTGGAGCACACCTTTAATCCCAGCACTTCGGAGGCAGAGGCAGGTGGATGTCTGAGTTCGAGGCCAGCCAGGAGTTTGACCACGTTCCCTTGGAGGCACCCCCATTCCCCATTCCTGCCTGAGTCCCATCCCTCCTGTGGTTAATTACAGCCTTGGCACCAGCCATCCCTGCACCAGGGCTGTGACTAACAGTTTCAGTTTCCCTAAGTCAATGCTGATACAAGTACCATTCCTGTATGTCCTTAGATTAACAGGTAATAATCCTGGCCAAACCCAAGCTCAGCCCTCTGACTAACCCACCTCCCTATCCCTGTAAACACATCTCCTGGTGGGAGAAGTCCACTGTCTTGTCTTCTCTGATGACAGCCCCTCTCAGGTTTCCTCAGAAATAACCCCGTCCCACTGCTCTTGGGCAGCCTTCCCTGTGTGAACACACAGAGGGTTTCTCTCAAAATGGATAGATACAGCCTCATCCTCCCTAGGCCTCCTGGGTGCATGCCTACCTTGAGGAGAGCAGCCAGGGATGGGTTCAGCAGAAGGTCGGGGATGTCCTCAGCCTTCAGGACCACAGACAGCTTTCCTCCTGGAACCAGACAGAGGAGTGAGCAGAGCAGAGGCTGAGGGAGGCCTGAGGCTTTCTGAAGAGACCCTACTGTGGCTTGTCTCCAGGGGACTGACCGGCTTCAGAAAACCAAGTGGTCAATAACACAATGTCTCTGTAAGAGACTATGTTGTTCTTGATTTGTATTTTTTAAGAAAGAGTCTGACTGTGTGACTCTGACTGTCCTGAACAGGATTTGTCAACCAGGCCTGCAGAGGTCTTCCTGCCTCTGCCTCTGCCTCTGAGGGCTTGGACTAAACTCTCTGCCACCATGCTTGACTCAAGATTGTTTTGTAGGGATAAGGACTGCCACACAGAGCAGAATTATCCTAAGGTGACAGGAGAAGCCCTTTCTAAATTCTATTTAAATGTACAACACTCTAGGCTTTGCCCAGAAACTGGTCTCTGGCACTGTTTAAACCCCTGGAAGTGGTTGCTTCTCTGCCCTCATTGCAGCTGCTGTGACTTGAGGGGGAAACATAGGAAAATCTGATGTAAGTGATGTGTTTAGATTTCATCTCAAGGAGCATGGGCATGGTTTTCTAGCTTTGTGTACCCCAGAACCCCTTTATGAGTTTAAGGAAATGAAAGCACCAGGGATGTGTGTGTGTGTGTGTGTGTGTGTGTGTGTGTGTGTGTGTGTGCTCGTGCGCATATGAATGTAGGGATATACAGGGTCTGGGGGATGATGGTGCACACTTTTACTCCCATCACTCAAAAGGCAGAAGCAGGCGATTTTGAGACCAGCTAAGTCTACAGAGTGAGTTCCAGGACAGCCAGGGCTACGTAAAGAAACTCTTGTCTCCAAAACCCAAAAAAGAAAAAGGAAAAAGAAAGCCAATGTTGAAGACCCATCTTCAAATTTAGAGTCAAGAGATGGATGGGTCCAAGTACACATACCCCTTAAAAAAATATATGCTTGTTTTTATTTATGTGTGTATATCTGTGTCCATGTGAGTATATGCAATTCATCCACAGATGTCTACAGAGGCCAGAAGAAAGTGTGGACTCCCCTGGAGCTGGAATTCCAGGTGTTTCTGAGCCACTTGTTATGGGTGCTGGGAATCAAGCTCTGCTCCTCTGGAAGAGCAAGAAGCTCTTAGCCAATCAAGAGCCATTTCTCCACTCTCCCCGACCCCTAACAGAGTCTCCTGTAACCCAGGCTGGCCTCAAGCTCTCCAAGTAGACAAGGATGACCTTGAACTTTTGATCCTCCAACCTTCACCTCCCAAGCTGAAATGATGGGTAGGCACCACCAGGCCTGGTTTATGCAGTCCTGGGGATTGAAGTAGGGCCTTCCGAATGCCAGGCAAACACTCTACTGATTCAGCTACATCCCGAGCCAGGAACATAAACCATCTCTCTGTGTCGTTCTGATCCTGTGGTCCTTAGATGGCTCCTCTGAGAGACTCTAATGCCTCGAAGGGGCTGGGTTTCTCAGATGTGCTGCCTTACTGTCTAACTGGCATGCACATACATCCCATACAGTATACATTCCTTGAGAAGAAAGACTTAAAAGCTAGAGCTGGGATCATGGCTCAGTTGGTGAAGTCATTGCCTCAGGAGAATGAGGACTTGTCCTGGCTGGTTTCATACCACTTGAACAAGCTAGAGTCATTAGAGGAAGGAGCCTCAGTGGAGAAAAGGCCTCCATAAGATCCAGCTGTAAGGCATTTTCAACTAGTGATCAAGGGGGGAGGGGCCAGCCCATTGTGGGTGGTGTCATCCCTGGGCAGGGCAGGCTGAGCAAGCCATGGGAAGGAAGCAAGCCAGTAAGCAGCACCCCTCCATGGCCTCTGCATCAGCTCCTGCCTCCAGGATCCTGATCTGTTTGAGCTCCTGTCCTGACTTCCTTCAATGATGAAGAGCAATATGGGTGTGTAAGACAAATAAATGCTTTTCTCTGTAACTTGCTTTTTGGGTCATGGTGTTTTGTCATCACAGCAATAGAAACCCTAACTTAAGACAGGACTTGAGTTCAAGCACCGGAATCCATGTAAATAAGCCATGTGCAGAGGTGTACATGTGTGATCCCAGCACTGGGAAGGCAGAGGCTGGTGGATCCTGGGTTGCCAGCACAGTCAGCTTACTGAGTTCCAGGCCAGTGAGAGACCGTATTTCAAAAAACAGTGTTTGGCTGTTGAGATGGCTCAGTATGTAAAAGAGCTTGCTGTGCACTGACAACCTAAATTCCATCCCAGAACTCACAGTGGAGGACAGAACAGACTTCTAAATGTTATATACATTTGATTTTCATACACATACACACCATACACACACACAAACTCACACACACACACACATACTACATACACATACACACTATTAATAGAAAAATAAGAATTTTTTTTTTGAGATAGGGTTTCTCTTATATCCCTGGCTGTTGTAGAACTCACTCTGTAGAGTTCAATGCTGGCCTCAGCTTCCTGAGAGCTGGGATTAAAAGCATGCAACACCATACATGGCTGAAATAAGAATTTTTTTTAAAAGACTTATTTATTTATTATATGTAAGTACACTATAGCTGTCTTAAGACACACCAGAAGAGGGCATCGGATCTCATTACAGATGGTTGTGAGTCACCAAGTGGTTGCTGGGAATTGAACTCAGGACCTCTGGAAGATCAGTTGGTGCTCTTAACCACTGAGTCATCTCTCCAGCTCCCTGAGATAAGAATTAAAAACAGTCGCGCATGCCTTTAATCCCAGCACTTGGGAGGCAGAGGCAGGTGGATTTCTGAGTTTGAGGCCAGCCTGGTCTACAGAGTGAGTTCCAGGACAGCCAGGGCTACACAGAGAAACCCTGTCTTGAAAAACCAAAAAAAAAAAAAAAAACCAAAAATGAGGTGAGCTGGCCTAGAGGAATGATACCTGAAGTAGTCTTCTGGCCTCTACATACATGTGCTCACACACACACACACACACACACACACACACACACACGGTATTATTTGATTCCCTTCAGCCATTAAGATTAAAATTGGTTGGATCCACACAGGGAAGTTGCTCAGCTCTGAGGTCTGGAAACCAAGAGAAGTTGAGTAAAGCTAGTGGTTGAGTGCATTCAGGTGCTCCTGAGCACGACACTTTTGTTTGCTGTGGCACTAGGATGACCCCAGGGCCTCATGCAAGCTGGATAAGTACCACAGTACTGAGCTGCACCCCTGGCCCCAGGGTTCATTCTGTTATATGCTTAGAAGAACTTTGCAAAGCTTGGAGTATGGACTGTGTCTGGGAGGCAGTCCTCATTCTGATAAGATAAAGCTGTCCCTGGTTATCGAGTGACAGGCCCACTGGGGCCACATTACATTTCTATTTCCATACTTAAATCAAGGTTGCATCAGCCCACGCAGATGGGATGGTGCTTGCTTGTTCCCAGCCCCTGTTCAACCTTTCAACAGGGACAACTAAATCATGAGCTTCGGACATCAACTCTACCCGTTGGCTGTGGTTGGCGGTGTGTGTGTGGGGAGGGCGGTTCCTAGAGTTATCTGGGGTGCTTCCCGGAGCTGTGTGTGTATCTGCACTTCCCACCAGAAGGCTATCCACTCTTCTTCCAGCACTTGACACTGCGCAGCGATGCCCAAGCCTGCCCTTTCTCCAGGTCCTCGTCAGTGTCCCTCTCAGAGCCATCCTAACGGGTATGAAGCAGACATTCATGCTTTGATCTGCATTTCTCCAATGGGTACTGGTGCCCCATATGCTTTGTTGTTTTGCCGACTCCATATCTTCATTGGAGACGTGTCTACGGAAGTCCTTAGCCTGTTTTTGGATGGTGGGATTTAAGAGAAGCTCTCAAATACACAAACCTGTCACCATATCCAACTCCAGCTTCCTGTTGTTAGGAGTTTGTTTGCCCCCCACCCCAACCTCTTTCTGGCTGGGTGTAGTGACACATACTTTTAATCCCAGCACTTGAAAGGTCGGATCTCTGTGAGTTCAAGGCCAGTTTGGTCTACGTAGTGAGTTCAAAAGATAGCCAGAGCTACATAGTGAGACACTTGTCTTGGGAAAAAAAAAAGAGTTCTTTTTCCCTTCTTATCTTTTTCCTGGTTTCTTGTAACCCAGGTTGGCCTTGAACTTGCTGTGTGACTGAGGATGATGACCTTAAGTTCTCACTCCTCTTTCTTGCTTCCATCTCCTGAGGTATGTATGCTGTGCTGGGAATGTAGCCCAGGGCTCTGTGCAGGCTAAATGAGTGCTCGACTGACTTAATTAGTCTCAGTGCTCAATGCTCATTTGAATAAGTCATTTTAATTAAGTAATTAATTTATATGTCTGGATCTCATGTGCCCCCAAGATGACCTTGAACTTCTGGTCAGCCTGTTCCCACCTTTTCAGTGCTTGGGTGAAGACCTGTGTCACTATGCCTTATACAATGACACTTATGCAATGAAGGGGATGAAACCAGGCCTTCCTGCATGCTTGCCAAGCACTCTACCAAGTAGCTATATCCCCAACAATATTGTTCATTTAAAATTTAAGTGTCTGCCTGCCTGCCTGCCTGTCTGTCTGTCTGTCTATCAAAATATCTTCATCATCATCATCATCATCATCATCATGTATGTGATACGTGCAGGAGTGCACGTGTAAGGGCATATGTGTAGATATGTGTAGGGGTCAGAGGACAACTCTAGGGAATCAGTTCTCTCCTTCCCCTGTGAGTTCCAGGGATAGATCTCAGGCTGTTGGGCATGCTAGCAAAGCACTTTTACCTGCTGAGCAATTTTGCTCATTTTAAAAAGGTTTCTTTTCATTCATGTGTGTGCATGTTTCACTGTTTGCAAGGCAACTGGTGCACTGGGAGGCCAGAGGAGGGTGTTGGATCCCCTGGAACTGAAATTATAAGCAGTTGTGAGCTGACAGATATGGGTGCTGGGACTCAAGCTTGGGTCCTTTGGAAGAAGAGCAAGCACTCCCAACTGCCAAGACTTCTCTCTAGCCCCCCTTGTGCCAATTCAAATTGAATTATACCCCTCAAGGCTCAGGGATCTGTGTGGAAGAGGAGGTGTAAAGACTGTAGGAGACAAAGGTGAAGAATGACTCTCAAGAAACAGTGTCTTCCAGACACAACAGGGCTGTTGAGCTCACAAAGGGCCTGGGAAGGTGTCAGTAGACAGGCGTCCCGCCTAACCAAGAACCTATCTGCAATTGGTTCCTGCTCACATAGGAAAACATTTTTCTCCAATGGCGTCTCACTGGGTAAACTAACCACATTTCAGAATAGGCCCCATGCGGGAGCAGTTGGCCAACACAAAATGACCTCAGTGATACTTTGTAAACTTTTTGTCTCATGGCATTCTGAACATTTTCTTTTTGTCTTATTGGTCTTTTGTTTTTTCGTTTCTGTGGGGTTTGTTGTGTGTGTATATGTGTGTGTATATTTCTTGTTTTAGAGAGAGAGGGAGAGTGTGAGAGAGCGAGAGAGTGAGAGGGAGAGGGGGCCATGGAATTGGGTAAGTATGTAGGTGGGAAGGTGCTAGGGGAGAGGGAAACATTAGAATATACTGTATGAAATTTTTTTCAATAAAAATCAAATTATATTTTTGTCTTGCTATTGACTTCCATCTTAGTACTGAGTTCCTTTATGAAGAAAGATTTCAGGCCTGGCATGGTAGTACACACCTTTAATCCTAGCACTCCTAAAGCAGAGGCAGGAGGATTTCTGCTAGTTCAAGGCCAGCCTGGTTCACATAGTTCTAGGACCACCAAGGGACACAGTCTTTTTTTAAAAAGGCTTCGGTATTTTAGTTTTTAAACTTTTGTTAATTTGGGTGTTTGTTTATTTTGTTTTTAGATTCAGGGTTTCTCTGTGTAATAGGCTTGACTGTTCTGGAACTCACTCTGTAGACCAGGCTTACCAAGTACTTACAGAGAAGAATCATCTGCCTCTGCCTCTGCCTCCTGGGTGTTGAGATTAAAGGTGTGTATACTGGGTCAGGATTGAAATATTTTTTTTTTTTGGTTTTTTGAGACAGGGTTTCTCTGTGTAGCCCTGGCTGTCCTGGAACTCACTGTGTAGACCAGGCTGGCCTCGAACTCAGAAATCCTCCTGCCTCTGCCTCCCAAGTGCTGGGATTAAAGGCGTGCGCCACCACCGCCCGGCTTGGATTGAAATTTTTAACACAAAAATTTAAACATCTTATTGTTGTTGTTTTTTTGTTTGTTTGTTTGTTTTTGAAGACAAGGTCTCGTTATGTTAAGGTCTGGCCGCTTTGGAACTCACTCCCTATACCAGGCTGGCCTTGAACTCAGAGATCCATCTGCCTCTCTGCCTCCAAGTACTGGGATTAAAGGCTTGGGCATGATGACCAGCTGAAAGTTAGCTTCTTTATATTCACACTATGTATAACAAGAACTTCTATCATTTAAAATTGGCAGACAGGACAGAATGGCAATATTGTAGCTATGTGTGTAAATAGCACTATGCTTTGAAGTCTTAAAGCACATTTTTTAAACACATTGCTTTAACTTTTTTATCTATCTATCTATCTATCTATCTATCTATCTATCTATCTATCTATCTATCTACCTATCTATCTGAAGGGCAGGGATGGGGATCTCACTATGTAGTCCAGGCTGGACTTGAACTGGTCTAGAGATTTGCATTCCAGGCTGACTGAATTTACAATTGTCCTGCTCAGTCTTTCAAGTACTAGATTTGCAGGCATGCACCACCACACCTGGCTGATTTCAATTTGAAGGCCCTATCAGAAAGAATTTGTCAGTGAGTGGACAGGAATTTATACATAGGGATAGGCACTGCAACACAATTAGTCTGTTAATGGTGAAGGTGGGAAGAATCGAGACTTTATAACCTTCTCTTCAAAGGACATAGAAAGCCGGGCAGTGTTGGCGCACGCCTTTAATCCTAGCACTTGGGAGGCAGAGGCAGGTGGATTTCTGAGTTCGAGGCCAGCCTGGTCTACAGAGCGAGTTTCAGGACAGCCAGGGCTACACAGAGAAACCCTGTCTCGAAAAACCAAAAAAAAAAAAAAAAAAAAAGACATAGAAAGACAGTTGTGTAGACTTGACCCTGAGGAAGGGTTTTAGAAGATAGTTTTCAAGGGTCTGAAGAGACCCTCAGCAGCTAAGAGCACTGGCAGTTCTTTCAGAGGACTCAGGTCTGATTCCTAACACTCACATTGCAGTTCACAACCCTTTGTAACTCCAGTTCCGGGGATCCAAGGGCACAGTCATCCTCATGGTGCTCAGACATACATGCAGACAAAACACCCGTATATATAAAATAAAAAGAAAATAAAATCACACAGACAGACAGACAGACACACACACACAGATAATTCACATGCACTTAGGATGTGGCTTAGTGGTTCGAGTGCTTGCCTGGCATACACAAGCCCTGGGTTTTAGCCCAGCACTGAATAAAACTGAATGCGGTGGCTTATGTCTGTCATCTCAGAAATCAGGAGGTGAAGAAGGCAGGAAGATAAGAGGTTCAAAGTTATCTCCTGGCCACACAGTGAGCCAGCCTAGGCTACAAGAGACATTATCTCAAAGAAGAAATAAGATGTCTCAGACAAATGCAGGACACACTTGTGTCCCCCTGGGAACGTCCCCATTACTGATTCTCAGCAGTGCTTAGATCTGGCGGGGGGTGGTGGCTCTCCTGGAAGCATACAGATAGGACATTGTCACCTTGTCAGGGTGTACTCACCCCGTGAAGAGTACTTAGTGTGGTAAATGTCGAAGGCTTTCCTGTGGGCATTGCTGAGTGTTTGGAGACCAGCAGCTTTCAGGTCCTGGTGGGGAAGATCCACGATCACTTTCTCCAAGTCACTGAAGGTGAACCAGATCTCGACAAGGTCCCCAAAGGACTGAAAAGCCAATGTGGCATAGTCAGCAAAGAGGTCAGCAAAGAGCCCGTCTGTCTGGATGGTGCTGGTGGTGGGTGGCATCTGGGGGCACAGGACCACCATGGGCTGAAGCTGGGCATCCTTCAGGGACTGGAGGAGTTGTCGGTAGCATCTCAAGGCTTCCTGGGCTGGATGCTCGGAGCTTCCTGTTGGGAGAATTTGTGCCCACGACAGAAGTACTTTGTAATGGGTAACCTGGCTGGCACGAAGACTGCTGAAGTACTGAGGCAAGAAGGAGGGCAGTGGCTGCTGGCAGACATAGATGTCGGTGTCACCGGCTAGCAAACCAGAGCCCTGCTTTTCTGGCAGGTGGTTCAGATTACGCACTAAGTCATTTGTTAGAGGACCGGCGGCTGAAATAAAATTTCTGTCAGATTCCCAGTCATTCCCCTGGCATGAAAGACCCAGGAGGACGGAACTCAGGAAGAGTGCTGTCCAAGGCAGCTCCATAGTCAGGGAACTGTTTGAAGCATGTGGAAGGAATCCTGACTTTATGAGCACAGCCAAGGCTGTAAAATACAGTGATTACCCACACAATATTTAACTGGGTTATCTAGCATAGATAAATCAGAACTTGGTTCAACCACTATAAATCTTCAGGGAAAACAAAACGTTTGTTTGTGTATACATGTTTGTGCACTTGTGCACAAATAGGCCAGAGGTAGATCTTGGGCGTCCTCCCCAATTGCTAGTTCCAGGAAACTGCCTGTCTCAGCCTCTTCAGTGCAGAATTACAGATGTGCATCATCACAGTGGAAGAAAGACAACGAAAACATGGGAACTGGAATGGAGGTGCCGGTCTTAACTCAGCACTCAGGAGGCTGAGGGAAGCCAACTCTTGAGGTTGAGGCCAGCCTAGCTTACAGAGTGGGTTTCAGGCCAGCCAGAGCTAGGGAGACCCTGTCTAGAAAAAGTAAAAACTAGACAGGGGTGGAAGTGGAAAGCTGGCTCAGTGATTTAAGAGTATTTGTTGCTTTTACAAAGGAAGCAGGTTTGGTTTCTAGTACCCAAATGGTGACTCACAAAGGGGATCTGAGGCCCCCCTCTGACCACAGACATCAGGCATTCGTGGAACATATACATACGTGCAGGCAAAACACTCACACATAAATCCATCTTGTAAAGGGGAGAGGAGCAACCCTCTCTGTATACAAGTGCACATCGTATGAAAGTGCATGCGTGTGTGTGTGTGTGTGTGTGTGTGTTTATGTGTGAGTGTGCATGTGTGTATTTGTGAAGAGTAGGAATGGCTTTGGGAAGGCATTGTTCATCTTTCATTTTTACTTAAAAATGTAGAGAAACAAAGCACGTGTATGCATGAGCTTAGCTGGGTCTTTCTACCCATCAGGCCTTGGGAGCAAACTCGGGCCCTCAGGCTTGTGTAAGTGCTTCAGCTGCTGAGTGGTCTCACAGGACCCCTGACTTTCAAGCTGGGTCTTTCACTGGCTTGGAAGTGATCTGGTAGGAAAGGCTGGCCTACATCTCTTCTTCCCCAGTGCAGGGATTCCAAGCATGGACCACCACATTCATGTTTATGTGTCTTTTTCCACACTCAGTTCCTCATTTTTGAGGGTCAAGTACTTTAACGACTGACCTATCTCAACAGCCACTATAATAACTATCAAGTTTTCCTATCACATTAAAATATGATAAGGAGTTTTCAAGTGTCTTTGAAGACACACTGTGAGATCAGGTGTGGTGGGGATTTCTTTAATCCTACTGCTAGGGAGGGAGGCGAAGGCATTTGTCCCAGGACAGCTGGGCTACATAGTGAAACCTTGTCATTAAAACACACACCACACACAGAGGACCGTCTTTAACCATACTAAAACTTGCATCTTTCAATTTTTACTGTGTACATGCACAACATCATGTGTGGAAGTTAGAGATAACTTTGTAAGTGGTTTCTTGCCTTTCACCATGGGTTCTGGGAATCGAGCTATAGTTGCCTGGCAAGCATCTTTACCTGCTGAGTCATCTCAACATCTGCCTCCAGGATCCTGCTGCTGTCCGTTCCTGTCCTGATTTTCTTTACTGTGGCAGTGCTGGAGTGTAAACCAGATGAACTCTTCCCTGCCCTACTTGCTCTGTGATCACAGTGCTCCCTCACAGCAACGGTAACCCCGAGACAGGCCCATAATCTCTTTCTCCTTAGCCCTTTTTGTGACCATTGCATTCTGTAGCCCAGGATGGTCTGGAACTCAGTATGCAGACCAAACTTGCCTTGAACCCAGAGATCCACCCACATGCCTCTGTCTCTCCAAGTGCTGGTACCACCATACCAACTATTCCTTCTGAGATAGGTGTCCTTGCCCAGGGTAACTGAAATTCTAGTCTCATCTGTCTACCTCAGCCACCTGGTAGCTGGGACTACGGAGTCAAGCTAGCACACGTGCTGGCTCGCATAACAGAAATGCTCGCTCTAACTGTCCATCTGGCCCACGACGCCACCTGTTGTTCAAGGTTGTGACAGGAAGACATATCAGAAACAACTAGTCACAAGGAAAGGCTCGTGTACTGTTGGAACAATAAACTTGCAGTATTTTTCTTTAGGAAAACACAAAAATGTTGGCAATAGAGTCTGCGATATAAAGAATGAAGGGTTGATAAGCCGGCTCTGCTGGTAAGCAGACCTGAGATGAAGCCTGAAGGTGGGATCCGACCTAGGGAACCAACATGGCGCTTGTCCTGGACTTGACAGACACTATAGCATTCATTCCCCACCAACCATGGGTTTAATTCTTATAAAAAAGTCAGTACTAAGTAGATGGTATACAGTTCTTATTGTAACAGCCAGGTATGGGAACACAACATCTGCAAGCCCAACACTCAGGAATTAAGACAGGAGGATCAAAAACTCAAGTCTAGGCTACATTAAGTTCCCCCCAAACCCAGCTGTTCCACCCCCACCCCCAGAAAAACCCAAACAAACCCCACCAAAATCACTGGGAATTTACTTCAGAATTTCACCAAGGCCTCTCGCTTGACATGGTCTTTCTACTACTAGAGAACAAGCCAGAAAAAACTCGCTCATGGAAATGGAGGCAATAATCCAAAGTAGAAATGAATCCAACAGACAATCACAGAACAAGTTGTTTTATTTTCATGAGTAAAAGCAGTAGTTGGGAATAGAAGAAAGCATTTTCCACAGACACATGTATGACAAATGCAGCAGGCTTTTCCTACACATGAAGTAAAAGGTCTTCCAGAAAGAACATGATTGGGTTCCAACTTCAATAGGACAAGAAGCACAAAGTGCCCAATCCTATCTCAGCATGAAATTCACAGGACCATGAACTCAGCGGTCACTTCTCAAACCTTCCTCAAGCATTGCTCCAGAAACTGTCTCTTAGGCCATCCAGGGTCCAGGCTAAGGGTAGGACACCACAGGTCCTTGGCCATAAAGTTACCTTCAATTCCTCAATCTTGAAGCAAGTAGTAAGGGTCATCCTCATAGCTCTCGCCCCCTTCACTGGAGCCTTTCAGTCCAGCCTGGGTGAGTTCAATCAGAACGTGATCCTGTGGAGCACAGTCTGTCTGACACTTCCAAATGTCTGCTTCTTACACATTTTCTTGTTTCCTCTCCAAAAGCCCCTGGGCAGAACCACACCTTAAAACCATTATCAGTGTTCTGTTCAACCCCCTTCTTACTAGGATGTTAACCTTTAGGTATAACTGCCTTGAAAAACTAAGACACCCAGCAGGTATGGTGATTTTTTTAAAAAAAACTTATTTTATGTACACTGTCTGAAGATGCACCAGAAGAGGGAATCAGATCCCATTACAGATGATTGTGAGCACCATGTGGTTGCTGGGAATGGAACTCAGGACCCCTGGAAGAGTAGTCAGTGCTCTTAACCGTTGAACATCTCTCTGGCCCCAGGTATTGTGACTTTAATAAGGCATCCTACATATTTATCAAATGCTTGTCAATATAACTTCAAAACTGCAAACTGTGCTTGAATTTTAAGATTGTGCAAAATTCTTTAGTATCTAAATCTGTTCATTTTTAATCGCTGCCCATTAGTCCTTTTCGTGAATCCCTCCCCACTTAGAAGTAATGCAGTCTACCCTGCTAGACAGCCTGAAACTTGCAGTTTACCTGCCCTCACTGAGCGCTAGGATTTACGTGTGTGTCACCATGTCCGCTAGATCCTATTTCTACTTCTTAATTATTCTGAAGACTTACAGGTAGGTTTTAGAGAGCTGACGTGGGTGCTGAGACTTTATCTACTCTGGGCACTCTGGGAGGGTAGAGCATGCTCAGAACCACTGAACCCTCTCCAGCCCTCTCACATGCTAGGTAGATCCTATTTCCAACTGAACTAGGAAGAGGTCAAAGCCTGCGATGGTGGTATACATCCCAGAATACCAGCACTCAGGTAAAAGCTAAGGCACAAAGACCTTGAATTCTAGGCCAGTGTGGGCTTCACAGTGAGACACAATCTCTAAATAAACACAAAATATCTAAACATAATTCATCTGGGAATTTTCTCTCTGAATAAGTAAAAATAAATGTCAAACACACCATCTGTCCTCTTCTCTTCCAGCACCTAAGCAATTTTTACCAAACAAAATAGAAGAGAATCTTCAGATAAGATTGATTATTGATTGGGGGTAGGAGTGGGGTGCGTGGAACAGGCGATGCTAGTGGGCTGGCTGAGAATTACATAGCCAGGTATATATGAAGCCGACAGGGTGAAACAGAAAGTTAAAAAGCACCCACACAGGAGCCTAGGACTCAGCACAGAGGCATGTCTGACCAGAACGTGCAAACCCAGGGCTCAATACTAGTACAGCTAAATAAAGACAGCACAAAAAGTCTACCCGAAAGGAAGATCCAAATGCTGCCTGCTCAGCTTTTACCTAAATTCTGCTTATTTTAGGAAAAGTCCCTCTCTTGAGGTTAATTTTCCTCAACCACAATTATGACCACCCCCCAATGATTCAAAATAAACAAACCCATCAAAAAGCCTGCAGATACAGGCACTGCCTTGCAATGCCCTGGAGCCCAGGCAGTGGATACCTACGTAGTGTGTGAGACGATGCACGACCTTCTCTATGATCCTCTTTTTGTTGATGAGCTCCTCTTCAGAGTCTATTTCTGACTCGATTTCCTTCAGGTACCAGTTGACGAGCTCGCTCCTCTTCAGTGCTGACTCGTCCTCCTCTGCAACAGAACACAGTGTTTAAAAGGACCGACCTCTAGCAAACTGCCACAGTTCACGGCACACACACAGAATAAGGTGCAAACGTAAAGCTCAGTGGTTTTGGAACACGTGCTTAGGATCCAACCCTCAGCACTACACACGCATACAAAAGATGTAAATCATATGTATTTGTAAGCTCCTCCTCCTAAGAGTATTTTGTTTTGATTTTTTTTTTGAGACAAGGTCTTCTTACTTTGTAGCCTTGGCTGGCTTGGAGCTCACTATGTATATCAGGCTGGTTTTGAACTCAGAGACAAACCTGCCTCTGTCTAAGTGCTAAGACTAAGTGTGGGCCACTGCGCTCAGCCAGAATCTACCTCTGATTCTACTTCAGTTTAAGTACTAGGTGAACCTGGTCGTGACAGTCTGCAGCACAGATTGGAATTGTGCATGGTGAAGTAAGCCTAGAAGCCATCACGGAGTTGTCCTCGGAATTTTTCTCTCCCTAGAACACACGCTGGGCAGCTCACAACCTACTGTAACTCCAGTTCTGGGGGGAGCCAAGTCCCCTTTTTGGTCTCCACAGGCACCCATACATAAATGCCTATATACATCCAAAAAGAATTAACTTCAGCTCTAACAGATGATGGTTCATCCTCCTACCCACAGCTAACTGGCAAACTGTGAAACTGACATGAAACCGTGGCAAAGCACGTAAGGGTAAAAAGTGGGCAACGGTCCCACCGACCAGGTACATCAGAGGAGGGTTCTGTTACATTTGTGGTACTTTAGAGATAAAATACAAATACCCTGCGAGACATCTTTGGGAAGAAAGCAACTACAGCCATTTATACCTGCAAAAATGTTCAGATCTAAAGATCCTGCGTCAAAATCATAGGCTGAATATAGGAACATGTGTATTCTGTTCCGTGTTGTAGAATGATCTGTAAGCTTCTGAGCATGAGCTAGCAGCGAGGCTATGCTGACACTGCCCACGTCTTCCTCCTAAAGTGAGCCAACACAATCATCTCTTCTGATTTCTGAAGCTTAACACAACACTTAACATCAGAAGCATGTGGGGGACATACTCACCTTCTTCCATTTTCCTGAGGTGGAGCACGATGAGGTTAGAGATTCGGCAGTATTCAGCAAAGCCCAGCCTCAGGGAGGGCTTGGAAACAGTCTCCTGACTGGCATCTTCACTGGAGCCATTGATCCCATTCACAGGGGCAGGGCTGTCAGCATGGCCTAAGGAAGAAAGGAAGCAAGCATCTCAGTCCTGACGTTGTGCCTTCAACAGGACCTCATCCAGTGCCCATGCACTCTCTATGCTTAACACAAACCTCAGAAAACGGTCATTTTATAGATAAATCGGAAAGAAATTAAAATCCTACTAGTGAAGACAACTGGCTTGAGGAGAGTGTCAGGGATGGGGACAGAGATCTTATTGATACCACTTGCAGCAGGGATGGTGGCACACACCTATAATTTGTGCTCTTAAAAGGCTGAACCAGAGGCTACAGATTTAAGACAACTTAGGCTACCTACCTGGTGAGACCTTTCCCCTACATCTGCCAAAGTCAATCTCTAGTGTTATAAACAAACAAACAATTGCCCTGTTCAATGTGATGGAGACATTTAAGAATCTTAAATTGTTATGTACACGGACGCATGAGAGCATGCTGTAGTGTGCACGCAGAAATCAGAGGTTTCAGTCCTCTTACCTTTATATGGGAAGATCATCAGGTTTTCAGATAAAGAGAACTTACCCACTGAACCATCTACTTCCCAAGAAAATATTTCAAATTCAAGAGCTAAGTAGAATATTCTAAGTAAGAGTAGTGGACAAAGGACCTATCCAATTTGATGTGCTTTCTTTTGCCCTTCCAAGCATGTATACTTTGTACAACTACTTAACTGTGCTTCAGCTTATGGTTAATTTAAAATCCCCTTTGAATACATGCATTCACAACCATTGACAAGTGTGCTGGTACCATGACACCCTGCAAGATCAGAGTCTGTCTACAGACAGGCAACGAGCAAGCTCCTCACCGTTGATGCCTCCTGGTCCCTCATCCGTCTCCATCTGGAT
This sequence comes from Tokudaia tokunoshimensis, assembly GCA_036184795.1. Lineage (NCBI taxonomy): Eukaryota > Metazoa > Chordata > Mammalia > Rodentia > Muridae > Tokudaia > Tokudaia tokunoshimensis. The sequence continues at coordinate 66,015,623 of BTHU01000013.1, read as the reverse complement.
CTCTTCCTCTTGATCTAGATTGACATCAGGTGTCTCTACACGGATGATTGATTTATTCAGTAATCGAAAAGCTTCCTTCACATGTTTAGGCTGGACCTAGGCCAGTAATCAGACGTCTCAGTTAATATATTTTATACCAAACAGCTAAGAACACTGTGCTCTCCCCCATGTGGCACTACTACCTCACTACAATGGCTGAAATGACTGACAATATTATACATTATCAAGATCGAAGAATAACTCTCACCTTCCACAGGCGTATCTGAATTGATACACCTGTATGTATCTATGTATGTATTCTATGTATCTATGGTGGGTATGTGCTCATGAGTGCAGACGCCTGTGGAGAGGTGAAGGGTGCCGGATTCCTTGGAGCTGGAGTTATAGGCAGTTGTAATCAGCCCAATGTGGGTGTTGGGAACCTGTACTGGATGGTTTTGTGTGTCATCTTGACGCAGGCTTGAGTTATCCCAGAGAAAAGAGCCTCCCTTGAGGAAATGCCCCCATGAGATTCAGCTGTAAGGCATTTTCTCAATTAGTGATCAAGGGTGGGAGGGCCCATTGTGGGTGGTGCCATCCCTGGGCTGGTAGTCTTGGGTTCTATAAGAAAGCAAGGTGAGCAAGCCAGGGGAAGCAAGCCAGTAACATCTTTCCATGGCCTCTGCATCAGCTCCTGCTTCCTGACTTGCTTGAGTTCCAGTCCTGACTTCCTTAGGTGATGAACAGCAACGTGGAAGTGTAAGCTGAATAAACCCTTTCCTCCCCAACTTGCTTCTTGGTCATGATGTTTGTGCAGGAATAGAAACCCTGGCTAAGACAGAACTGAACTCTGGTTTGCAGAGAATATGATGTGTATTGTATGGATGCATCACCTGTCAATTAAAAATCCTGTGGCCTACGGCATAGGCAGGAAATGGGAAGTGGGATATCTAGGAGGAGAAAGAATTCTGGGATAGAGCCAGGAGGAAGATTTGCCCAGGGAAGATCTGAGGAGACAGACTCATGATACCTGAGCACAGGTAACTAGCCACATGGCAGAATATAGATTAAAATAAATGGCCCTTCCGGCCGCTATCTGCAGCAGGGACCCAGGCAGCTCCAAAGCTTTCTGTGCTTAGCCTGCCAGGAGAGAGTGATCTTCCAGCAGCAATTTCACTTCTGAGTGCAGAGGTGAGATCTCCACCTTCTCTCTGGAGGGGAACAGCTAGGAGCACACAGGGCATACGATCAGTGGAGCAGCTGGGACAGGAGTCTTCCCTTCCGGCCGCCATTTGCAGCAGGGAACCAGGCAGCTCCACAGCCTTCTGTGCACAGACCCTGCCAGAAGAGAGTTGGTCTCCCAGGAGTACAGACACAGGCTTAAGGCCCATAGGAGGGGCAAGCTCCAGTCAGAGACAACAAGACCAACTAACACCAGAGATAACCAGATGGCGAAAGGCAAGCACAAGAACCCTACCAACAGAAACCAAGGCTACTTGGCAACATCAGAGCCCAGTTCTCCCACCTCAGCAAGTCCCGGATAGCCCAACACACTGGAAAAGCAAGAGTTGGATTTAAAGTCTCACCTCACGATGCTGTTAGAGGACATCAAGAAGGACATAAATAACTCCCTTAAAGAAATACAGGAGAACATGGGTCAAAATGGTAAAATCCCTTAAAGAGGAAACACAAAAATCCCTGAAAGAAATACAGGAGAGCATGGGTGAACAGGTAGAGGCCCTTAAAGAGGAAACACAAAAATCCCTTAAAGAATTACAGGAGAACACCAACAAACAAGTGAAGGAACTGAACAAAACCATCCAGGATCTAAAAATGGAAGTAGAAACAATAAAGAAATCACAAAGTGAGACGTTGCTGGAGATAAAAAATCTTGGAAAGAATTCAGGAGTCATAGATACAAGCATCAACAACAGAATACAAGAGATAGAAGAAAGAATCTCAGGGGCTAAAGATACCATAGAAAACATTAACTCAACAGTTAAGGAAAATACAAAATGCAAAAAGCTCCTGAGTCAAAACATCCAGGAAATCCAGTACAGACACAATGAGAAGACCAAACCTAAGGATTATAGGTATAGAAGAGAGTGAAGATTTCCAACTTAAAGGGCCAGCAAATATCTTCAACAAAATTACAGAAGTAAACTTCCCTAACCTAAAGAAAAAGATGTCCAGGAACATACAAGAAGCCTACAGAACTCCAAACAGACTGGACCAGACCAGAAAGTCCTCCCAGCACATAATAATGAAAACACCAAATGCACTAAACAAAGAAAGAATATTAAAAGCAGTAAGAGAAAAAGGTCAAGAAACCTATAAAGGCAGGCCTATCAGAATTACACCAGACTTCTCACCAGAGACAATGAAAGTTAGAAGATCCTGGGCAGATCTCATACAGACCCTAAGAGAACACAAATGCCAGCCCAAACTACTATACCCAGCAAAACTCTCTATTACCATAGATGGAGAAACCAAGATATTCCATGATAAAACCAAATTTACATAATATCTTTCCACAAATCCAGTCCTACAAAGGATAATAGATGGAAAACGCCAACATGAGGAGGGAAACTACACCCTAGAAAAAGCAAGAAAGTAATCTTTTTCCAACAAACCCAAAAGAAAGGAACCACACAAACATAAAAAGAACATCAATAATAACAGGAAGCAACAATCACTATTCCTTAATATCTTATAATGTCAATAGACTCAATTCCCCAACAAAAAACATAGTCTAACAGAAATATTTTTCATGTAAGTCTTCAATTTTATCAGAAAATGTTTGTGATTCCTCTTTCAATTTAGTAATGTTTTTTTATGTCTACCCTTTTAACTATTATTTTCCATGATAATCTTTAATTTTAACAATTTTTTCTATATATTTCTTCAATTTTATCAGAAATATTTTCCATGTAAATCTTCAATTTTATCAGACAATGCCTATAATTTTACTTTTAATCAACTTAGGAACATTTTTATACCTTCCATTTTATCTGTATAATTTTCCATGAAATAATCAGTTTTAACATGTTTTTCTATATATTTCTTGGATTTTATCAGAAATATTTTCCTTGTAGATCTTCAATTTTATCAGAAAATGTTTATAATTCTACTTTCAACAAACTTAGGAATATTTTTATACCTATCATTTTATCTGTATAATTTTTCCATAAAATACTCAATCTTAACGTGTGATTTATATATTGCTTCAATTTTATCAGAGATATTTTCCATGTAAATCTTCAATTTTACCAGAAAATGTTTATAATTTCACTTTCAATCAGTTTAGAAATATTTTTATGCCTACCATTTTATCTGTATAATTTTCCATGATAATCTTCAATTTTAATGTTTTTCCATATATTTTTTCAATTTTATCAGAAATACTTTCCATGTAAATCTTCAATTTTATCAGAAAATGTTTATAATTCTACTTTCAATCAACTTAGGAATATTTTTATTCTTACCAGTTTATCTGCATAAATTTCTTCAATTTTATCGGAGATATTTTCCATGGAAATCTTCAATTTTAAGAGTACTGATTGCTCTTTTGAAGGTCCTGAGTTCAAATCCCAGCAACCACAGGGTGGCTCACAACCATCCGTAATGAGATCTCACGCCCTCTTCTGGTGTGTCTGAAGACAGCTACAGTGCACTTACCTATAATAAATAAATAAATAAATCTTAAAAAAAATAACATTTAATTCTTTAAGTATAGCTTGCTTTTTTTTGAAAGCAAGTGTCCAAGAGCTCACTGTGTAGACTAGACAGGCCTTGAACTTAAAGAGAGCCGCCTGCCTCTACCTCCCAAGTTCTGGGACTAAAGGCATTCATGCCACCACACCCAGTAAGTGGAGCACTTTCATCTCCTCCAGAGAAAAGAGACTCAGCAAGCTAAGATGTTGCTAAGTCTTCCTGAAGGGTCAGCTGGGTTTTCATGTCCTGGTTGCTATAATTTTCCCTGCTCTAACCTAGAGCTGCCACCACACTGCAAACAGCCCAGCAATTAGGATGTCATGATGTTCACCAGATTTTATTACCAGAGTTTACTTTTCTCTTTTGTTTTTTTTAGATTTATTTTATATATGTGAGTACACTGTAGCTGTCTTCAGACACACACCAGAAGAGGGCATCAGATCCCATTACAGATGGTTGTGAGCCACCATGTGGTTGCTGGGAATTGAACTCAGGACCTCTGGAAGAGCAGTCGGTGCTCTTAACCACTGAGCCATCTCTCCAGACCTGAACCAGCTGTTTTTAAGAAATAGTAAACCATCTGTAAAGGTGTCTGGTGCCCTCTTCTGTGTGTCTGAAGAGAGCTGTACTCATATACATAAAATAAATAATTCTTTAAAAACAAAACAAAACAAAACCCCCAGCTGGTTCAGAATTGCAGAACGGCTTGACAATTAAGAGTGTGCTGCTCTCTTAGAGGACACAGGTTCCCAGCACACACACAGCAACTCACAACTGTCCAGTTCCAGGGGAGTTGATGTCCTCTTATGATCTGCCTGGGCACCACGCACACACTTAGTACACATACATAACATCCAGGCAAAAACATTAACACATATAGAAGGAAACTAAATTTTTTTTAAGTTGATTCAGCCAGGTGTGGTGAGGTGCTGGGTAGATGGCTCATCAGGTAAGAGCACTTGCTGCTTTTGCAGAGGAACTAGCTTTATTCCTAGTCCCGACATGGTGGCTCACAGCTGTCTGGAACTCCAGGTCCAAGTGATAAATGCGATGTACATACATACATTCATGTACACACACACACGTAAGATTATTCCTTTAAAAGTAAAAACAGCTGAGCGTCATGGTGCATGCCTTTACTCCCAGTGCTTGGGAGGCCAAGGCAGGCAGATATGCAGATATTTGTGAGTTCCAGGGCAGCTTGAACTACAGAGTGAGTTTCAGGATGGCCAGAGCTACCTAGTGAGACCCTGCCTCAATAAAAATAAATAAATAAATAGTAAAAACAGCTCTAGGAGTCCCCATAAGTTCAAGGGCACTTGGGAAGAAGTAAAAGATGCTCATTTTTACTTGTATTTATTTCCAGATAAAAGGAGTGTCTAAGACCCAAATGTGATTCATTGTACTGATATAATCATTACTTCTTTGTTAATATTTAATCTTTTTTGTTTGTTGTTTTATTTCTAGGCAGGCCGGCCAGCCACATCCATTGTCCACTCTTCTAATGGAGACATTTGGACATTACTGGGGACGGTGCTTTATCCATTCCTGGCCATATGGAGACTAATTAGCAATTTTTTATTCAGTAATCCTCCTCCTGCACAGACTTCAGCAAGAGCCACATCCACAGAGCCTTCAAACTCTGCATCATCCAACAAGTCAGAGAAAAGGTATATGTATGTTCTTGTCTTCTTTGTTTGTACAATACGTAGGTCATGTGCGGTGGTTCCCTCAATCCTTGGTGCTAGTGAAGCAACTTTGCCTCTTTTCCCCATTCACTGAACACTCTTTATTCCATAATTACCAATACAGTTTTCCCCCTAAGTGCATAGTATCTTTCTTGCTTGCCATCTTTTTGTTTTTTTGATTTTTGTTGTTTTTTTTTTTTGTTTGTTTTGTTTTTCGAGACAGGGTTTCTCTGTGTAGCCCTGGCTGTCCTGGAACTAACTTTGTAGACCAGGCTGGCCTCGAACTCAGAAATCCTCCTGCCTCTGCCTCCCAAGTGCTGGGATTAAAGGCGTGCGCCACCACCGCCCGGCTGATTTTTGTTGTTTTTGAGATGGGGTCCCAGTGTGACCCTGGCTGGCCTCAAACTTAGATCCTTCCACCTTTGCTTCCCACGTGCTGGATTAAAGGCTTGTGCCACCACACTGGGGTTGGGGATGGGAGGGAGATGGATATGATGTCATGAATTTATCCTGGTTGGGGATAGGGAAAATCATGAGTTTGAGTCTTTTCTAGGCTATATAGTAAAACCCTGAGCCAAAAGGAAAATGCAAAACATGAAAAGAAAGAGAATGCCTTCAGACAGACCTACTTTGAACCAAAGCCCTGACTTTCATTACAGATCAAAGATTTAGTTCTGTGGGCAGCAATAATAGCTTTAGTCCCTACTCTGACGGCATATTCAAAACAGGTGAACAGGAAGTATTATCCAGAAGGAGGTTATACCACCATCTACAAATAATATTTATTCTTGTTACGTGTACTCTGTTAGCTTTTGTCTTGCAGAGTGTACTCAGGCTTACTCTGTTTATGACCTTGAACTTCTTGCCTCTTCTTTCCAAGTGCTAGGATAATAGTTGTTGACTACTACTAAACTCACTTCTCTTGGGCCCTGCTAAAGAGCAGATAGAGATATTTAGACATTGTAGCAAAAGTGTCAGCCCTGAGAGCTGGCACTCTGCTGTCTGGAGACGCCTAGTCCTGTGATTCTCTGATTCTTTGTGGTTGTTTAAGGTTTCATTGCTGTGAAGAGACACCATGACTGAGCCAACTCTTATAAGGGGCGGCTTTTAATTGGGGCTGGCTTACAGGTTCAGAGGTTCAGCCCATTATCATTATGGCGGAAGCATGGCAGCGCCCAGGAAGGCATAGTGCTAGAAAAGCCAAAAGTTCTACATCTTGATCAGAAGGCAGCCAGGAGAAGATTTAGACTTCCTTAGGCAGCCTGGAGGAGGCTCTCTTCCATACTAGGTGAAGCTTGAACATAGGACTTCAGAGCCCACTCCCAGGGGCTGATGAATTTCCTTCAACAAGGCCACACCTCCAAATAGTGCCACTTCCCATGAGTCAAGCATATTCAAACCTCTACATTGATATATATGAATACTGCAGTTGACTGATATGGTCTCTATCTTGACTATTAGGCACCAGGATCAATATCTTAGTTTCCCTAAATAATAGTTAGAAATATTTGATTCTGTAATTACTGTAGTATGGAATAGTGTGCAATGTGAATTGTTAAAACTTTTCTCAAGAGCAGGACAGGGCCTGGATTTGCAGTAGGGGGCTAGTGGGTGTGCACGAGGGCAGGCAGGCTTAGTGTTCCACTGTTCCCATTTCTTATTGTTCATAAGGTTCTCTAAACTTAGACTCTTCCCTGCTTTCAAAAAAGGAAGTCCTACTTATTCTTGGTTATAAGTCACAGGTAAAGGTTTTGAAAGGATTGCAAATGACTGACTGGCCCTTTCTGTCAGTTAAGGTACAACTGGAGCTTTGTTTAGCTTCTAGGGTGCTCTGTAAATTATATCTAGTATGTGTGTCAGCTTGTATGAGGTTTGTTTTTTTTTTTAAGGAACAGTTAGAAAATGATCATGTTCTTCTAGGGCTTAATAAGACATCTGAAAAATGGACAATATGATTTGTCTAATTTGACTTACATAACTGAGGAGATTAAATTATTAAAGACTAGTAAAATTGATTATTGTAGCAGAGTTACAGATATCTCCTATAGACTTCATTATTGAGCTAAAATACTCTAGTGCATACTTTTTTTTTTGTTTTGTTTTTTTTTTTGTTTTTCAAGACAGGGTTTCTCTGTGTAGCCCTGGCTGTCCTGGAACTCACTTTGTAGACCAGGCTGACCTTGAACTCAGAAATCCTCCTGCCTCTGCCTCCCAAGTGCTGGGATTAAAAGTTAAAAGTGTGCGTCACCACCGCCCGGCTGAGCTTAAAATACAATATACTTGCCTATCCTATATCAGAGGAAATTCGAGGAACAGCTTTGTATGTTTTGTATTTTATGTCATCTTTTTTTTTTCTTCTCTTTTTCATTTCAGGGAACCAGTCTGAAAAAGAGTGCTGGAAAAACGAGGGGAAGATTTTAAAAAGGAAGGGAAAATATACAGACTGAGGACTCAAGATGACGGCGAGGATGAGAACAACACCTGGAATGGAAACTCCACGCAGCAGATGTAGTGTAGTGAGCAGTGTACCATCACCGCCATTTCCTTAGGACTCCACTCAGGTAGACTGCTGCTGGAGAAGTGGGTCTGCTTTATGTTTCAGACCATGGATAGTCTTTATTTCTGCTAAGAGGTTTTGAGTTAAGTTGTTTAACCTGAAAAAGTCAAAACATGAAATAGCTGGATGCTAGGTCCTTGTATAAGGTAACCAGCTGCTCAGCCTAAAGGAATCCAAAGGCTGCCCCGCCGCCACCAGTTCCTACTCAGACTCCACAGCCCTCAGCCCAGTGTTTCATTTAGGATACTTTGTGCTGCAAGATTCTCAAGACACACACAGTAATTGATATGTCACTGAGTAGTCTGAGCCCCGAGCACGTCAGCGAGCTAATCAGGTAATAACTGATGTTTAGCTTTCCTCTTTGCACTCATCAGCCTCGGAAAAAAAAAGTGTAGTTTTTGATCTTACTTAAATATCAAATAAAAACAGTTTCCAAAAAACCAGAATGATCTTCTTTTTGCTGTAAACATCTTTTTGTTGGACAGGGCTATATCGAAGTCACTTTTGTCTGAGTTTTCCTCCCAGTGCTGCCCTGAAGATGTCAGCAAAATAACTGACTACCTTTATTTAAAAAAATAAAATGTTAGGTTACTAATGTATTTGTTACTGATGTATTTGTTTTATAATCTCTTCTCATCAATGCCAGACAGATGGGAAGGGCCAGTCTGCAGCTTAGATTGCTCACTCATATTTGTACTGAAATTTCACATTCAGGAATCACACTTGCTAGGCCAAAGTCCAGTGGTGCAGGACTAGGGTAGAGAGCAAAGACGCTTTGCCCCCATTACTCCTAAGTTTGGAAGACATTCTTAAACTTAATACTTCCACTGAAAGTTGTGGTGTTTGAAACGGGGGATATGTTTTGCTGTTCTTCTGTTCTTTGAATGGAAAGTCATCCTGACCATGTGTCAGAGGATTTGGATTTGTGATACGGGAGGAAGAACTCTTCTCCGCTGTGGGGTAATAAGCGTGTGAGCTGGTAGTGCTGGAGGGAAGCAGTGTGGCGGCTGAAGTGCTGGAGGAGCAGAGCCTTTCTGAGCATGCCCAGGAACTTTAAATGTTTCATATTTTCACACAATAGCTTTTTCTGAATAATTATCCTCATTGCAGAAGTTTAGCTATGTATAGGTCTAATATTAGTTAACTTAAAAACTGGAAACAACTAAATGCCTTCTGTGGACGTAATTTCTGTTGAGAAATGGTACATACTAATCCATCACTTGCCATGTTTATGGGTTGTCTGCTATGTTGGTGGAAAGAAGGCAGGAGGCATGGCTGTAGGCACAGGATCAGTTCAGCTTTGTAAATAAATAGTGTGTGTAGAGGACAGTGTACTAATGTGTATATGAGGAGAAGAACATGTTAATGATTGTATGTCCTTGGAGTTCTCTTGTGCTCTTAAATTCTTGAAGTCTTCTGCATTGACCACATCAGTTACACTATTTAAAGAGAAGCTTTTGCCAAGCATGGTGGCTCACACTTAAAATCCCAGCACTTGGGAATCAGATGCAGGAGTTTAAGGACCAGTCTGTCTGGTCTACATAGCAAGTTCAGGCCAGCCAGGGCTACAAGGTAAAAAGTAACAACAAAAATGCAAGGTTTTAAAAACTTTCTAGTAACCGTCTCGTCTAAGATCCAGTCATCTAAAAACGCAGCAAGCTAGGTGAGGCATCTCATTCCTGTATCCAAGTTCTTGGGAGGTGGAGCAGGGGAATCAAAAGTTCAAGATTCTCTTTAGGTACAGGTTCAAGTCCAGACTAGGCTGAATGAGATCTGTCTCTGCAATAATGAGGCAATATATGATTTTTAAAAAATACTTGTCAAATGGTATGAATCCTGGAAAAACATCAAGTACTTCAAGTCAGTTTGTCTTGAAGAAAAAGTCTTAAAATGTCCATAGTTCATGTGTGAGTAAGAGGATTCCTCTTCATTATCTCGTTTAAAGAGTACACATGGTTGAAAAAGCTCCAAAATATAAGAAAATGGTGTCTCTGTCCTAGCATCTTACCCCACTACTATTACCCAGAGGTAATCTCTAGTAATAATTTCTAATGTAATTTTCAGAAAAATTTTATGCATAGAAGCAAATATGTAATCTTTATTTTATTATTTTTTATTTATTTTCTATATATTTTTTATTTACATTCCCAATGATTTCCCATTTCCCGGACCCTCCCTCCCCGAAAGTCCCATAAGCCCTCTTCCCTCCCCCTGTTCCCCATTCAACTCCCTCTCGCTTCTCTGTCCTGGCATTCCCCTACATCAGGTCTTTCCAGGACCAGGGGTCTCTCCTTTTATCTTCTTGCAAATCAATTGGTATGTGAATTGTGTCTAGGGTATTCCGAGCTTCTGGGTTAATATCCCCTTATCAGTGACTGCATACCATGTGTGTTCTTTTGGGATTGGGTTACCTCACTAAGGATGACATTTTCCAGTTCTGACCATTTGCCTAGGAATTTCATGAATTCATTGTTTTTAATTGCAGAGTAGTATTCCATTGTGTAAATATACCACATCTTCTGTATCCATTCCTCTGTTGAGGGACATCTGGGTTCTTTCCAGCTTCATAATCTTTATTTTAAATAAATGGGATCATATTGTATGTACTACCCTGCATTGTGCTCTTTCCTTATAGTTTCAAAGATCTTGGCCTGCCCGTACACAGCTAGCTGTCTCATTCTCACTGTCTATATCAGTTCATATAGACATAAGGACATAAGGACCCAACTGATTGGTTATATTCTGTGGTTATTCAAAATTACCTGGTTAGCCCAGGTGTGGTGGCACAAGCTTTTGATCCCAGCATTGTGGAGGCAGAGGCACTAGGATCTGTTTGAGACCAGCCTGGTCTACATAGTTCCAGGCTGACTCAGACTACACAGTGAGACCCTGTCTCAAAAACAAAACAAAATTGCTTGTTTGTTTCTTCTATTGCCAATAAGAGCATCCTAGTGGGGAGATGTATTCTGACTGAAAGTGGACATGGTTTGTTAACCTTAAAGGATATTTGAGGTTTGGATTATGAAAGATGCCAGACCAGCTCTTTGAAAAATTGCATGAATCAACATGCTCCTCCATCAGCCATCCTCTGCTGTCTGCCATCCCTCATCTCTCTCCGCATTGTAGGCGCCGTTGTGTGTACTGTATATGCACCGTTCGTCGTGAATGAACATGAACTTTGGGTTGTTTTGGTTTGACTTTGGTTTTTGGGTTGTGTTGGTTTGGTTTGTTTTTTTGTTGTTGTTCTTGTTTTGTTCTGTTGTATTGAGATAAAGTCTCTCCCACAGACTCAATGTACAGTCCAGGCTGACTGTGAACTCACAGGGTGCCTGTCTCTGTCTCCTGAGTGCTGGGTTAAAGGCTTGTACTACAACTGAGACGGCTGTCAGTACTCCTGGTCATGCCGACTGACTTCGAAACTGTCTTCCAGTTTTACTTTTGTATTTTTCCTACTGATTTGTAAACACTCTGTGCATATAAGAAAATCAGCTCTTTGCTGTGACTATTATGTCCTTTAATCTTTCCTTTTTATTTGTAAAGATTTATTTTATTATGTATATGTTGGTGGGTGCACACAGAAACCAGAAGACTGTTAGAACGCCTGGAGCTGAGGCTGGGAACTGAACTAAACTCAGGTCCTGCAAGAGTGACAAAACATTCTTAAGTACTAGGCCATTTTTCAAGTCTCCTAAAAATTGATTTTCATTATAGTTAGGGAGAAAGGGAGGGAGGGAATGAGGGAGGGGGAGCAGGCATGAGCACGGAGGTCAGATGACAATTTGTGGAATCAGTTCCTCCACTATAGGTGTTCTGGAGCAAATTCAGGTTGTCAGGCTCGAGAGCACTGAGCAGGCTCAAGAGCCCTCTTTATCTCATGTTTAACGTGGTCAGAGTTATTAGTGTGTTTCTTTTTAGCCTCTAGGTTTTCAGTCCATGGGTTCCTAGGAAAGAGTCACAGACATCTTTCCCATTTCACAACCTAACTTTTTATATCCTAACATTCTTGTTTGGGGGATGGACAATTGAAATGGGGTTTTTCTGGATAGCCTCACGTGTCCTGGAACTCTCGACCTATACTAAACTCTAATATAGTTTACTTTAAAAAAATACTTTTACTTCATGTGAATGAATGTCTTGCTTGAATGTATGTGAACATACTATTTGCTGCCGGCTGCTTGCAGAGTCCAGTGGAAGGCGCCACAACTCTTGGAACTTGAGTTAGGGATAGTTGTAGGCCATTCATTATTGGTGCTAGGAACTGAACCTGGAACCTCTGTGGGACTAGCAGAGTTCTTAACTGCTGAGCCATCTCTCTAGCTCCAGTTGATAACATTTGGTCATTAATCTTTCTGCCCAAGGAATGCCCTCAGCATCTCAGATTTAGAAGCACCCACATTTGACCTATGGTAGTACATGTCTGTAACCCCTGAATTCTCAAGCAGAGGCAGCAGGATAACCCTAAGTTCACGGTTACCTTGATCTACATGGAGTTCTAGTGTTAGCCATGGGTAAATACTTATGCCCCTTTCAAAAGATTCAAAACCCAAACCATTTGGCAGCCTTTTCCTATCAATTGAAAAAGAATGTGTGTTCACCAAAAGTTCCTGACTGCCAAGCTAGTCGTAGAACCTTTGGATAAGGATTTTTTTTAAAAGTTTGTATATATGTATAGGTATTTTATCTATATGTATGTCTGTATCACATGCATGCAGTGCTCACAGAAGCCACAAGAAGGCATTGGATCCCCAGAACTGTAGTTATAGACAGTTATTAGTTGCTGTACGGATGCTGAGAATCAAACCCAAGTCCTCTTGGTTTGTGCTCTTAACTGCTAGCCATGTCTTCAGCTCCCTGAATAGAAATTTCTATGGATATACTTTAGGTTAGGAATGCTTATAAAAAACAAACTTCAGACAGAATCACTCTTACTTGTTTTTAATTTTTTAATATTTTATATGCATGGGTATTTTTCCAGGGTGTATATCTGTGTGTCACATACATGCCTTGTTTCCAAGGAAGCGAGAAGAAGGCATTGGATCCCCTGGAACTGGAGTTAGCAACAGTTATGAGCTGCCATGTGGGGACTGGGAATGAAAACTCAGGTATTCTAGAAGAGTAGCAGTTGCTCTTGGCCTGAACCATCTCCCTAGCCACGTAATAATCTTTTTAAATTAGCCCAAAACTGGGAATAAGGGCCTAGGAATTGGGCCTTTGAATCTGATAAGCAAGTGTTTTGCCACCGTGCTATCTATGTCCCCGGCCTCTACTGCCCCCTTCTCCTAGCAGGAGCTCATGATGTGTGATCCAAGCTGGCCTCAAACTGGATGCCTCTCCCTCCTGAGTGCTAGGATTGCAGACCAGCACGTACTGTCCATCATAGCTGTAGGATTGGAGTTTTTAAAAGCCTTTGTTTTTAAAGATTTATTTTATATGTAAGTACACTATCGCTGTCTTCAGACACCCCAGAAGAGGGCACCAGATCCGATGGGTGTGAGTCACCATGTGGTTGCTGGGAATTGAACTCAGAACCTCTGGAAAAGCAGTCAGTGCTCGTAAATGGCTGAGCCATCTCTCCGGTCCTTAAAACCTGCTTTCAATACGGGTTCACAAATCCTTCAACCCCACCCCACCCCACCCCAACTCCCAACCTCCGTTTCTAGCCCACATCCAAAGGTAGGGGAGAAAAGATGGTAAATAGGACAAGGGAATATTGCCCCGTTTAGAAGGAGTTCCTTGGGGCAGTTCCAATCTCTGTCAGGATACCAGCAGTCCAATTTAGTAGTCAGGATACCAAACACAAATCAGCCGCAGTGGCACAATCCAACAGGCGGCCTCCGGGCCTCCGCCAAATTGGCACAAGTCAGCAGGAGCAACTAGAACCAGCTGGGATGCCAGTTCTCTGCCCTGCCTGCCCAAGGTAGCCGTGAAGACCATGTCTTGAGACCAAGGAAGCATTGCAAGGCTAGCTATGCAAGCGTCCCAGCACTGTCTGTTGGGTCCTATTCATACCCTCTCCAAACGTGTCCTCCCACAGGTCTTGCCTCAGCAAAACACCATGGGAGTCAGTATCACAAGACACATCCAGGAACTTCCACTTCACATGGACAGACTTGCTTTTCATTTTCATTTAATTGGTTATTAGTTGACATGGGGTTTCTTTATGTAGCCCCGACTGTCCTAGAGATTGCTATTTAGACCAAGCTGACCTCAAACTTACAGAGATCCTCCTGCCTCTGCCTCCCAAGTACTAGGATTGAAGGGATGTGGTGTGCGTGCGTGTGTATGTGTGTGTGTGTGTATCACCACACCTGGATTGCTTTTTATTTTAAAAATAATATCCTGACTGGGCTGTGGTGGTGCAGGTCTTTAATCCCAGCACAAAGTGGCAGAGGCAGAGGGATCTCAGAGTTCCAGGACAGCTAGATATGTTATACAGAGAAACCCTATCTTAAAAATAAAAAAAAAATTAATTCACTAGAAAACAATTTCCTAACTATCTGAAAATGGTCTAGAACAAATGAGATTTCAAGTGTTTTCCACTGTGATTGTTTCTTTGTATATACAAGACAATTACTAAAGGCCATATCGTATCTTCATCTACTCCCATTGGTGTCATGGTATGTTTTGTAAATGGATAAACAAAGGAGCAACTTTCCATTTCTGTTTCCAAAATGTTCTGGACAAAGACAGGCAAGGTCACTGACCCCAAGAAACTTATAGCAGAGAGAAATGAAATTCCAGGTTAATGTAGCCAAGCTGTAAAGGGAAGGGGGGAGGTGGTCAGGAGGACTGAGGTACCTGAGCTTAGACTAGGTGGTGTTTTCAGAAAGGCCTCCCAGACTGAAGAAAGCATTGACAAAGGAAGGAAGGGAATACAGGATGGTCAGGGATCCGCCGGTATGTGACACAGCACAGACAGAAGACGAAGGGAAGCGAGCTCCACAGGCCAGGCCCCAATCACTTGGGCCTGGGGCCTGCTGTCAGTCATCTGATTTCAGGAGAGCCAGGAGTTGGCAAGGGAGATAGAAGAAAGGCCCCAAGGAATGTAAGCAAGCAGCTGTGGGCTGGATTTGGAAATGCTTCCGGTAGCTTCATGCAATCCCATTGAACCTACTTCTCAAGGGCAGCCACAGCAGGACACAATACATGGTCTCTATTTTCCGTTTTATTCTGCATAGGTTTATGGAAAGAACTGAAAGGGGTGAAAGGGGCAAGAGCTGGTTCTTACTAAAGGAAGCCCATGCTCTCGAGTCTACCATCAGACACTGAAATGAGTCCACAGAATCACTAGGCAGTTCAGCCTCTAGGTTTCCACGGGGGCACCTTGCAGGCTTCTCAGAATCTGCAGAAAAATTCCCAGTGCCAAGGATGTTTTCATTTTAATTGGAAACTTGAGAAGCTTCAAGATGGAAATTACCTCCAACAGTGCATAAAGCCACGCGGAAGAAGCTCACTGCAGGCAGGAGTCTGGTGCTAGCATGCCTAATTAAAGAAACCAGGCCACTCTGTGCACCTTGGGGTGGTGAGGTCAGAAGGAAGAAATGGAGCTCAGATTGTGCTGGCTTGGCTGTGTCTCCCCTCGCTTGGAGCGCTTGCAGTATTTGTATAGCAGAAATGCCAAACTGCAGACTCCAAGCAGCAGAAGAGCGAAGAGCACATACAGCGCTGTCTGTGCTTCTGTGCTGCCCAGTATCAGCCCCAGGAAGGGCACCTCCAACCTCTCAGGGCTGGCAGTGGGCCCGGCATCTAGGAGAAGACGATGGGGACTCAGGCTCTCGCACCGTTAGCCACCAGTCTGCTCTGAAAAAGTCCTGCTGATTCCTGCGGTCCAGAGGCGCATAGTGCACACCCCAAACATATACAGGACAAGCAAGCTCGCGACTGTGGTGTTGGCATGGGTCCCCTTCACTGCTGTGATGTTCTTATAAGTTTTGTGTTTTTTTATTTGTTTTTATAATGTGTACATGCATACCACGATGCTCGTGTAGGGTCAGGAACCGCTTTCAGGAATGCTATTTTGGGTTCCTGGTATCAAACTCAGGCCTTAGTGCTTTTACCTACTGAGCCATCTCACTGTGCCCCACTCAACCACACACCCATTTTTCTCCTGAGACTGGCCTCTAACTAGGTAGATAGCCATGATGACTTGGAACTACAAATTCTACTCCCGCTACTTCCTAAGTGCTAGGATTTCAGGGCTGCGCTGCCCTTAACCATCTGGTGCTAAGTGTTGAGCACCCATCGCCTTGTGCATCCTTGGTGAGCTCTCCATCAACTGAGCCACATCCCCAGCCCTGTTTTAAGCATCACTTTGGGCAACTAAAGTACAGCCCAAATTGGATAATGGTCTTGTATTTTCATAGTCATTTATATTTTTAATCACCCAGCGAGTACTAGCCCAGTGCTCCTACAGTCCTTTAACTTGACCTAGTAACTGCCTGGAAGCATCTGTTCTCAGGAAGAGCTGCAGTGAGCTAGGGGTAGGGCCAGAAGAATCTAGACCTGCTTCTTCCTTCAGTAGGGCCCTAGTCTCTACAGGCAACACTAGCTCTGAGTCCTGTAGCAGCCAAGGTCGCCTGAAGCACCTGCTGACGAGTGAAGGGGTCAAACTGTGGGCAAACATCTGAGCTAGAAGGTGGGTGGAAAGAACAGCTCCCTCTTGCCCTTCCCCCTTTGGTTGGTCCCTCCCAGAGCCGCCTCACCTTCTGGTTGTTGCAGACAAGGATGAGGGCCTTGTGCAGGGTCAGGAAAGCCATTGCAGCGGACTATGGAGGCATAGAACTTGGCCGATGCCTTAGGGATCCTTGGCAAAGAAGGGTCAGAGCGGTTCACAAAGTGTACCCCAAACCTCTCTGCGAAGCCTGTGGCCCATTCAAAGTTGTCCATGATGCTCCATACTGTGTACCCTCGAAGGTCCACCTCATCCTGTACAGCTGCTCAAACAAAGGCCTGGTGTGAGTGTTCTTCACTGCCTGAAGCCAGGCTCATGGTTGTGCCCACTGTTCTAATAGTAGAGTGAGTTCAACTCTGAGACCCCATCCTGTGTCTTAGCACGTCCTCTATAGTGGATATGCAGGGCCATCAGTATCTTTCCAGAAGGCTCATTTCTGAGTGGAACTTAGGTAGCTTGAGATAATCCCACTGCTTTCTTCCATAGCTCAGGAGACTGATCTGAGTCAGGACCCTGAAATATTCTCCCATGGAGAGGCAGGAGCTTTTAGAAGCAACAGATCTGAGCTGTGATAGGACCTCTGGCCATTTCCTTGGCTGTCTTAGAACCCAGGGTCTACATACATATCACACACACAGTATGTGTTCATGTGATTGCTATGTGTGGGTACATATCACACACATAGTATGTATTCATGTGAGTACTATGTGTGTGAGTATGTAGAGGCCAGAAATGAGCCTCGGGTCTTTTGGAATTGAATTCAGGTCTTATGGTTGTACAATGAGCACTTTACCAACTGAGCAATCTCCCCAGTCCTATTGCCTTAGAAACCAAACCCGACCACTCTTGGCCTGCTGAAGGACAGTAATGTGCAGAGATGCCAAGAAGAAAACCTGAGGGTTTCAGAGGACCACAGTCAGACCATAAGGTCTAGCCAGTTCATGCAATTGGTTTTACTTGTATGTAAATCTAGAAAGGAAAAAGACCCGAGATTCTAGCTTCAAACAAACACCTAAACTCAAGAACAAAAGGCCTTTGTGGTGCTGGAGTTTCCTCCTCAGGACACCGCGATGCTCCAGCGGCGCAAGCCGAAGCTCTTACCTTTGAGGGCTTCATTAATGTAGCTGCGGAGATAGTAGACCCTGTCGGTGTCATTGAGCTCTGGGTCCCCTCGTCTGGACACTCCATTCTCCGTAACATAAATCGGAGGGTTGTTGTACTCCTCCTTCAGCCAGTTCAAGATCCTCCGGAAGCCAAAAGGGGTCATCTTCAGCCAGAAGGAGCCGGAGTCTGGCCATGAGCGGTCTGTGATGGAAGCAACTCCCCTGCAAGTGTACAAGGTAAAGATCAGCTCTTGTTTGGAAGCTCCAGGTCTTGCTCATGGATTCTACCCTTCCCGCAGAACACACTTCACAGGAGCATAACAGCTCTGCATGTCCTGTCTTCTGCCGAAATACAAGCACTACCTTCAGAGAATGGGTCCTCAAGTCACCTGTCCAGACAATGACCTCCATTTTGGAGGGTCTCATCTGTGTAGTGGCAGGGAACAGACAAGTGAGGACCATCTCAAATGTCCACATCCCTGACCCTTCTAAAACTATGACAAGGAAATGGGACCGCCTTACGGCAGAGGGATGCCAGCTGGGGGAAGACACAGGTGTCTGACAGAGGAAGCCTTCTCCATCCCCAGATTCTTTGCCGCACTTGATTGCACGTGGCTGAACTGAACATTGTATCTCCTAGGCTCTGGAGGAGGCCTCTGGGGACCAGTCTCAGAACCTCGCGACAACAAGGGAGCAAGCAGAGGGTCTGACTCTGGTTCCAAGTAGAGGTGGGGGGCGTAAGGCTTGTTTGTGAAGAAGAACCAGAAAAATGCATGGTGTGAAAACAGATGAAAAGGAAGGGCTGGAGAGGTATCTCTGTAAGTGCCTGCCTGCCTTGCTAGCATGAGTCCATGTTAAAAGGAAATAGGGAAGTGTGTGGCAGTACCTGTTTATACTTCCTGAACTGGGGAGGCAGACAGAGAAAGCCCTGCACATGCATGAGCACACACACACATGCACACGCATGAGCATACACACACATGCACAAACATGAGCACTCGCACACACATGCAAACACATGAGCACTCACATGGACACACATGACCAAACACACACATGCAGAATCATGAGCATGCACACACACATGCACGCAGCACATGGGCACACACATGAACAAACATGAGCACGTACACACACACACGACTCAATAACTTTTGCTGTTATAAATAAATTGCAACTAAGAGGATAACAATTATAAATAATAATAACAATAACATCTCTCTCCCTTTTTCTCAGTATTTTGAGACAGGATTTCTCTGTGTAGCCCTAACTGTCCTGGAACTCACTCCTTAGACGATGCTATCCTCAAACTCACAGAGATCCCCCTGCCTCTGCCTCCTGAGTGCTGGGATTGAATATGTGCACCACTACGGTTGGGTTCGTGCAAGAATTTCTCACTCTTGTTTCCCAGTGTTTCCTAGGTGACCGTGTGTTATTTGTATAGTACAGAAATGAGCATTTGGCCTTTGTATTGAAGAACAAAGTCAAGGGAATGTGTTAGGGAAGGCAGCCGGGAAATGGCAGTGTTGTGTGGCTATCACTTGCTGCTGCCATCAAGCACAGCCTGGGGAACGTATCATGAGATATGTTCTGAAGCCAAACAGACCTGAGAACGAGCTGGGCATGGAACACTTTCTGCCTCACATGCCCTGCTGACCACCTTACCTGTCTGCATCAAAGGAAGAGATGGCGGTGGTGTAGTTGAAGTTGTAGGCGAGGACCGTGGTGTAGTGGTTGAACCCAAAAAAGTCAAAGGTGCCCTTGATCCTGCTCTTCTCGCTCTCTGTAAATTCAGGGAGCCTAGAAAGAGGGAGCCATCGGGGGAAGAAACTTCAGGAAGAATCCCACTTGGACGAGAGTATCTGGAGAGTGGGGAGCACTCAGAACTCCGGGGGCTTGGCTATGAGAGAGAAGCCCTTCTGTGTGCTGCTTCCCTCCTCCCCAGAGAGCCACTGTGCCCATGGCCTCACTGTCCTGTGTAAGCTCTGGGTGACCCTCCCCCTCCCCTCTGGGCGGGCTGACCCACCCCTTCCCCCTGCTCCCAGCCTCCTCCCCCTTCCCCCTCTCCCAGCCTCCTCCCCCGTACCCCTCCCCCTGCCCCACTTCACACATTCCAATTTTTACTGTTCATGATAGATTTGGAAAGCACGAGCACATCTCAGGTAATTATTACCTTAGATGATTCCTTTATGCTCTTAAATAGTCCTTTGTCATTTTTGTCCCCCCCCCCCCCCCAGCTCGCCCTAGGTCAGTCCCTGCGCTCTCCCTGGCTTGCTGTCTGTCCTTACTCTCCTAGAGAGTTGGATGTGTGGACTTCTCCACGCCCACTCTTCCACTGGGCTGGTGTTCTCCAGCCTGGCTCCTCTCTGGAGTCCGTGATATACTCCTCAGCTGGCGCCCTCTAGGCCAAGGCCTTGCCTGGCTCCCAGACCTCGCCCACATGGCCCTGGGCCTACAAGGCAGCAGGGTCAGCCTCAGCTCTGTGCTGCATGTACTCTGTCTGCGCCCCAACCCTGACACACAGTGACGTCTGCTCCCCCGAGTCCCTGCAGCTAGGAAGGCTCAGCTCCACCTATGTCCTGCCTTAGCTGTAAAATCCCCAGAGTCTACACGGCCTGGCCCCTAGGTTTCTTTCTCCTGAAGAAACTGAGGAATAGGATTCCATGGCCTCATCGCCCCGGCCGCTCTGTCAGCTACGGGAGAGGCCGGACTCCACCTAAGGACCCTACTCGGATCTGATGTACAGTAGCTGCTCGGCAAAGCTGGGTGGAGGAACAAAATGCCCACTTGCAGACTGGCACACCAAGCCCTGGCCAAGCCCTACCCATCAGGGCCTGCCCTGTACGGGCCAGGTGTGAGCCCCATAGTAAGAAGTAGTATTTTAAATATTCCATGGTGGGAGAGATGGCAGATGCTGGGGAAGACTCCGAGGCTGTTAGAAATGCATACTTGCTGAGTTCCTTTCCTCCTCCTCCTCCGGCCACAGCAGCTAGCAGCGAGCTGGAGAATCTGTCCCTGTAAAGCCAGGAGCCATCTTGTCTGTGCTTCTCCACACGCTACACTTCAGTGGCAACCGGATGGTTCTTAAACCTAGCCGCTGGCTCCGGAGGCAGGCAGCCCTGTCTTGAACATCGCTCCTGTGGTTAAGCTCTGTTGCCCTGCCTCTATCACTCATCTTTAGCAGTTATGGAACCCATGACTGGCAGCGGCTCCCGACAGGAAGTGGGTGGAGCCAGGAAGAAGGGCGGATGCCTTATGAACCACTGCCATCTGCTGGCGAATGACAACAAGCTTGTCTCGACAGTTCCCAGACATTGGCTTTCTCACAGGGTGGCAAACTACACTTAGATAAACTGGGGAAACTGTCCTTGGAGCTTGGCGATGAGGGTACTTAAAAGTGGGCACTCTTGGCCCAGAGTCCCTGCTGCTCTGGGAAGCGAGAACAATAGCAGCAATCCTTTGTCCCATGTCAGGCTCTCAGGAGATTTTTTTTTAATTAAAATTTGGTTTCATAAGAAAATAATAAAAATAAAAATGATTTGTATTCATGTAAAAAAGTTTTGATTATATTTCCCTTTCTCCAAGTCTACTCAGATTCTCCCCACCTCTCCACTCAACTCCAGTCAACTTTGTGCTTTCTCTCTCAAAAGAAAACAACAAACAAACAAACAACCACAAAAATACCCTACCCATAGATCGGCAACTCAACTCTCATCAGAAATGCATCTTCCTGTAGTAGATGGGAGCTAAGGCAGAGACCCAATGGACAAAGAGCAGAGGCCGGGAGCCCTTGGGGCCTAAGTCCTAGATGCCTTCACCTAGCGCCTCCCTCCCCTCAAGGATCTATGCACAGAACAGGAGGTGAGAAGAAGGTAGGAGCCAGAGGTGATGGATGACTAACACAACCGGTCTGAGCAGAGTCTCACAGCTGTCTGTCGCATGCTATCTGCTATGGTCTTCACAGAGCTGTAGGTGTGGCATCCCGCCTGGCACTGCCACCCACGCCACACTCACTGCTGCAGACCCAGCGTGTACCTGGACTTGTTGAGGCCTGCCGCCAGGCTTCTGTCACGGACCCGTGTCTTCATCACCTCCGGGTAATCTCCGTTTTTGAAGATGGGGTGTGCAAACCAGCCCCCCATAAACTGTGGGGGGAGGGGGAGTGGTGAAACTTTGTCGAAGCTGACATGAGAGAGAGGTCTCTCACCCTTCACAGACACTGGCAGTCCTAGGAGAGGCTGGACCACGAGGGACATTCTCTCCCTCTCCTGTCAGGGGTGCTTCATTGTACATGGTATTCCATGTGGCTGGAGAGATGGCTCAGTGGGTAAGAGCACTCACTGCTCTTCCCAAGGTCCTAAGTTCAAATCCCATCGACTTCATGGTAGCTCAAAACCATCTGTAATGAGATCTGACTCCCCTCTTATGGAGTGTCTGAAGATAGCTAGAGTGTACTTACATATAATAAATAAATAAATTTTAAAAAAAAGAATGCTGAAAGAGGCAGCGGTGTTGTACAACTTTAAAGAGAGAGAATTGATTTCCAGGGAGACCGTTGCACATCCCTTGCTTTGAGAATTAGAAAATCAGGGACACTAAAGAGTTCCTCAGAAATCAAGGAATTCTGGCCCCCGAAGTAATGGGTTCAGCTGGGCTCTATTACCTACTGTAGTCAGGTCTCATTGCAGCACAGGCTAGCTTCAAACTCTCTAGATAGCCCAGAATGACCTTAAAATTCACAACCCTCTGTTTCAGTCTCCAAGGTGCTGGATTACAGGCACACATCAGCACCATCAGTTTATGCAGTGCTAAGGACAGAGCCTCAGACTTCATGCATACTAACAAGCACTCAACATGAGTTACATCCCGGCCCTGTACTAACACGTTAATCTATCATTAGTAGTGGGAGTAGTAGTACTGTGTGCATGCTTCAGTGTGTGTGTGTGTGTATGTGTGTGTGTGTGTGTGCATGACAGAGTGAGGGTGGATGCCATGGGTGTCATAGGGAAATCAGAAGACAGCCCTGTGGAGTGTCTTCTCTTCCACTCTTATGTGGGTTCTGAGGATAGAATTCAAGCCACCAGGTTTGCATTGGCAAGTACCTTTGCCTGCACACAAACAAATTTTTAAGACTTAAAGCTCAGCTCCTGACTGGAGAAGAACATGACTGCTCCCCAGAAGACCTGAGTTTGGTTCTCAGCAGCCTGGCAGGGTGGCTCACAACTGCTCCCTGGATATCTAATGCCTTTTCTGGATTCCACAGGCTTCTGCACTCGCACACATATGCCCACACATAGATACAGTGCATACACAGAAAAACAAAATAAATCTTTAAAAATCTCTCAGCATCTTATAACTCATGGCTTTTGCCCCAACACACTTCTGTGGGAATAGGAAAGATTCCGACACAGAAGGAAAAAGTAAAATTCAGAAAAATTAAGCATTGGGTTGGAGAGATGGCTCAGCGGTTATGAGCACTGACTGCTCTTCCAGAGGTCCTGAGTTCAAATCCCAGCAACCACATGGTGGCTCACAACCATCTGTAATGGGATCTGATGCCCTCTTCTGGTGTGTCTGGAAACAACTACAGCATACACACATAAAATCAATCAATCAATACTTTTTTGAAAAGAAAGAAAAGTTAAGCCTTTCCCCCCAAGCACAAAAAAACATCAAGTAAGAGCAAAACTGAGTCTAGATCTAAAACTATTGATTCTCAGTCTCCGTCCATTTCGTCAAGAAGAGACAGAACACAGACCTGTACATATCGCCTGGCTGCCTCCACATCCTCCTGGTTGGAAGGATCCCTGGGCTCGGCCCAGTCGCTGTTGATGGTGATGGAGATCTTGCCTCCCTGGCTGATGCGGTATGTGTTGTTGTAGAGATGCCAAGCTTCGGCGTGGGCCTTTATCAGGTTGTGTCCAGCAGTGTATGGGGCCGTGCCAGGCCTTAAAGAGATTCCTGGAAACACACACAGATGTCAGCAGAAAGCATCATCCTCTCTGCATATGGGAGGAAGGATCTGACACTAGGAAGACTGGGATTCCAATTCCCCTACTGGATGGCAGAGAGTAGTCAGCCTTGTGTCTTTCTCAGGACAACTGGCAGCACACGAGCTTGTAGGAAGGGAATAGGATCATTTGTGGGCAGTAGCCAGCAGCACTCTGGCTGGGAGAAGGTACTTGATCTCTGTTGGCTTCTGCCCCCTTCTGCAGTGGGATGTCTACCATGATGTATGCTCAGAAGCTGAGGTCCTTGAGCTCACGAGGACCACCGTGAAGTCAGGACTGGAGGTAACACCCAATGGCCACAGTGACCCACTCCAGGAGAACAAGTGCTCAAATCAAAGTGCCAAGTGAGAGCCCGGAAGATGTGTCTATCGGTAATTCAAGAAATATCTACCCACTCCATTGCAAGTTTGAAAAACAGAAAATGTGGAGATAGATACACATGGGCGAGCACAAGTGGAAGCCAGGGGACAGCTTCAGGTGTCATTCGTAGGAAGACTGTCTGCTTCTCTGAGACAGGGTCACTCATGGCCTACACTAAACTAGACTGAGTGACCAGTGGGCCCCAGGGAGCCTCCTGACTTTGCCTTCTCAGGGTTGGGATGACAAATGTATCTGGGTTGTTGTTTGTTTGTTTGCATGTGATTTGAGGAGAGTATCTGAGCCCCATATTTTCATGGCAAGCACTTTGCCATCTGACCCATCTTCCCGATCCGTGGAGGCAGGCTTTCCAACACACTAACACACTGCCTGGCCATGACTCTCTTGCCACCTGAGTTCAGATCTTCAAGGTCCTGAGAACCTTGTGCTCCTAAGAGCTGACAAGCTGGACCTAGGCCTTTACCTGGAGCAAACTCCCCACTGCCATAGCCTTGGGTAACAACGACAAATGGCTCATTCAGTGTGATCCAGAACTTGACCTTGTCTCCCAGCCTCTGGAAGAGCACATCTGCATACTCCTTAAACCGCTGCACAATTGTCTCGTTCTCCCAGCCACCAATGTCCTGCAGCGCCTGGGGCAGGTCCCAGTGATACATGGTCACCTATGAGGAAGTCAGATCCAGGTTCCATCAAACATTTCTCCAGGAAGCTGGCGACATGAGACATACAAGCACAGTGCAGGGGACACTGACTCGCAAAGGCTCAGGGAGCTGCGAACCATCTCCAAGCCCGGGAAGAAACGGTTTCATCCTCTAATGAATGGAATACCACGTGAATTTATGGGAAATTCAAAACCAAATCTGAAAAAACAACTTTGGTGCTGGGGACATGGCTCAGCAGACAAAGGTGCTGCCACCAAACACGATGATGACCTGAGTTCAAGCTCCAGAATCCACATGGTGAAAGGACAGAAGTCACTCCTATAAAGTTGTCCTGAGTTTCACACACACACACACACACACACACACACACCCCACATCTTTTGGGGGTTGGGATATGTCTCGGTAGAGTACTTGCTTAAAATACATGAAGTCCTGGTCTCCATCCCAGAACCACATATATGGCATGGTAGTCCATACCTGTAAGCTAGCTTAGCACTTATGAGGTAGATGCAGACAGATCAGAAGTTCAAGGACATCTGCAGCTACTTAAGGCCTGCTGGGATACTTTGTCTCAAACATAAGTATATAAGTAAGACCCTATCAGACAAATAAATAAATGGGTATGAGAAGCAGCACCTTAAAAATAGATATATTAAATAAATAAAATAAGAACCTGCGGTGTGATGCCGGCAGCCAGCAGCGCATCTATGAATCGAACATAGTACTTGAGGCCTGCCTCGTTGATGAACTTGGTGGTTCCATCGGGGAGGATCCTAGGCCAGCTGATGGAGAAGCGGTAGTGGGACACGCCCAGGTTCTGAAGGGCCACCACATCCTCAGCAATCTTATGGTAACTGTCGCATGTCACGTCTCCATTGTCATCATTCTCAATCTTCAGTGGAGTGTGGGAAAACGTGTCCCAGATACTAAGTCCTTTGCCATCTGCTCTCCACGCACCTTCAACCTCAAGATGACAAGAGGTGGTCTAAATCATCTGAACAAACACAGATTCCATAATGTTGCCTCGGGGAGCCTCCTCTGCATACCCTGCCTCCAGTTACTAAAGCTGCACCACACTGCAATCTGCTACTACACTGCCTTCCCGGTGACCATGAAGTGCAGGACTGTAGGCATGTTCTCTGTCCCCATCCCGCACTCTCTCTCTTGCCGTGTGTGTGTGTGTGTGTGTGTGTGTGTGTGTGTGTGTGTGTGTGTGTAGAAAAGAAAGACAGAGACAGGGAGAGTCTCATACAGCTGAGCGAGGCTGGCTTTAAACTTTGTAACACAGGAACCAAGGATTCTACTGAGTCTGCTCTCAATGCTCCATCACCAACTCCAAGATCGTAAATTGCATTTTACTTTCCCAATTAATGCTGGCAGTCAGCTCTGACATATGGTAGGTACTTACTAAAGATCTTGAGTGAACAATTTCACATCCCTTACCGCCTTAAAGACAGCTGAACAAAAAGCAAGGACACTGGTGTGGAGCATTTATAGTCCAGACACACAGCTGTTTCTAGGCCTTCCTGCTCCGCTCTGACTCCCTTCTGATAAGCTCTGGAGAACGCCTGTCTATGGTGGTCAGTGGGTCCAGAGTGCCACTTCTGTAGTTTACTTCAAACACTTCAACAACTATGGTGTGACTGGTCACAGCTGAGGCGGTGCTGGCCTTCAATAATGCACATCCATCCCTGGCTGGGAGAGGGGTGGAGTGGAGTCAACAGGAACACCATCATGTGGAATCATCTGTCTGGAGGGGAAGGAGGCTAAAGCCAAAGGAGTAGGTGAGGATGAAAGAATCCACCACACACACACATACACATACACACATACATACACATACAGACATACACACAGAAATACACACCACACATACATACACATACACACATACACAGACACATACACACACATACACTTACACACATATATACACATACAGACATACACACACATACACACAGAAATACACATACACACACACATACATACACATACAGACATACACACAGAAATACACATACACACATACAGAGACACATACACATACACTTACACACACATACACATATAAACAGACATACACATACAGACATATGCACAGAAATACACATCACACACACATACACATACATACACACACATACACACAGAAATACACATACACACATACATACACATACAGACATACACACACATACACACAGAAATACACATACACACACACATAGTACAGAGAGAGGACAGAGAGAGAGAGAGAAAGAGAGACAGACAGACAGACAGACAGAGACAGAGACAGAGAAATCTTCACTGAGGAAAGGATATACAAACATGGACAAACGACAGGGCTAGCATTAACCCTGTGGAGTCAGATTTTTACTGGATATGGACTCATGGCTTTACATATACACATGTAGGGCTGTGGGAGGTAGCTAAGTCAGAAGAGGCTTTGGCTAAAAGCACGAGGCCCTGGGCTCTCTACCCAGCCATGCATATACTGGGGGTGTTGGCGCATGCTAGTAAGCACAGCACTTGGGAGATAGAATCAGGAGGAAGAGAAGTTCAAGGTCATCCTTGGCTAGAATGAATTTGATCCATATTAAACAAACAAATGGCTGCTTAATAGATGGGGAAGGAAGATGAGTGTTGTTCCAGAAAGGATTAAGGAAGAAGGGCTAGCCTGTGGCTAACCAGTAGAGGACTGCTACATTGCATGAATCCCTGGACGATCCCAGCCCCAGCAACTCAGAAACCAAGCACAGTGGTGCACACCTGTAACCCCAGGATTTGAGGAGATGGAGACGGAGGGGTTAAGAATTCAAGAATTAGGGGTGCTCAGCAAACTGTATGAGACTCTGTCTCAAAAGAAAAAAAAGAGGAGGAGGAATAGTGATGATGACTTTGGTGATGGTGAGATGATGAAGAAGAAGAAGAAAAAGAAGGGGAGGGAGGAGAAAGGAGAAGGAGGGAGTAAGGAAGTTAGGGAGGGGGGAGTGAGAAAAATTCTTAAATAAAACAAAAATGCTGATCAGACCCATTGAGAAGTCTTGCTATGGAGGACTGTTACTCCTCGCCTGAATCATTACAGGGGAAGCCTCTGGAATCTCGGCCTTTGCTCCTGGCGAGCCTTTAGTGTAAGGTGTTGGCCAGAGCACTTAACAGGATGAGACCCGGGGTCTCCTTGAGTTGAACAAGTAGAACAAATGAGAAAGTAGGTAATGTTTACCTAATGAACGTCACTCTGGGGCTTTCTATGCTGTGGGATGGGCACTGGAGGCTGGCTAACCCGGTCTTGTTGACATCTAGACAAAGTCCATGCATTGCTTTGTCATGGTATTTTACCATGAGTACCAGATGCAGAGGTATTCGGTAGGGGACATGAACCCACTGTGAGCTCCTCATCAAGTGACTTGACTATTGCTTTCCTTCTGTATGGTACTGGAGAGCAATCCCAGAGCCTCCCACGGGATGATGGTGAACGTGCCCGCCCCGAGCCACACAATGCGCTGTTACCTTTCCTTTTTTCTGAGGAAACTTAATAGCATCATATTTTCTGCAAGAGCCTCCTTTGGCATGAATACAGTAGGAGTCTGATGTCAGAACATCAGAAAAAGGGCAGGCCCAGTTTGGAGCCATTTTAGGCAAGCTGCCTGCTTGGATGAGCTGGGTGAGGAGACCTACAGATGGAGATTGTCGATTGGCGTGCCCTTTTCCAGAACGTTCTGTCATGGCCCAGCCTGCTCCCATTGGCCTTCAAATATCCATCTCAGCACTTGACCAGATCTACAGACACCTAGGAAATACATATCTGGCCAATCTGGAAAGATGTTTCTAGACTGAATTAGCGAAAATAGGAAGAATGGTCCTGAAAGTGAGCGGTAATGTTCAGTTGCTGAGTGCCAGCATCCATCCCTCTCAGCTCTAGCTGTGCCTGCCCTCAGGGGTCCTCATCACAGCATCCCCAAACTGTGCACCTAAAATTAACCCCTCCACCCTGAAGCTGCTTTTGCCAGGCATTTTATCACAGAGACAAGACAGGTAACAAGGTAGTCCCTACCCAAACTGAATAACTGAATTTCGGGGTGTGGAGCACCTCGATCCCTTATGAACGCACACTGGCCTGCACAGGTCTGCCAGAGGCTCTGGCTTGTGTGTCTGCCTCCCCAATGCTGGAAACTTGGAGCCCAGCAGCAAGGCAGGAAACTGATGTTGTGGCTCCAAAGTCCTCACCTGATAGGAAGCAGAAGCTGCACTCCAGATGAAGCCCTGGGGAAACTCTCCGTACAGGAACTCATCGTCCTTGGCCAGGGGCATGCCGTTGTTAGTAATGACCTCTGTGTAGTATCTGGCCGAGGCTCTTGCTGTTCGGGGTCTGTTGACGTTATCAAAGTCAACGTGGTACAATCCAAATTTCATGGTGTAGCCGTGCAGCCACTCGAAGTTGTCCATCAGCGACCAGGCAGAGTACCCTCGAAGGTCCACACCATCCAGCCTGTAGGCTAGGAACACCCCACAGAGAGCAGGAAAGCTTCACACCAGTAGGTATGATCCTTATGCAGCCCAGTCATGTGCTGGCACTAGACACCGGGCTATGTCCCTAAACCACAGATGTGTGCACAGTCTCCTGCTTCCCAAGAGAGCAACATGTTACTTTGTCACTTTTACTTCTTGATAGCTTCAATGATCTTACAGCAATTATTAAAGTAAAGGTGTATACCTCAGAGACAAGGGCCTGAGCCCTCCCTAGATATTAGGCACACAATCGTGAATTTATTGATGTCATTTAATTTTTTTCTTTTGATTTTTATTTGGGGGTTGGAAACTAGAGCTTTATATTCTAGGCAATCAATTTACCAACTGAGCCACATCTCTGGCACTGTAAGTTTTAATTTTACATTTTTATTTGTGTATTTGTTTCTGTATGTGTATATATTTAAGTATGTGTATGTATGTGTATATATCTGTGTCTGCATGTTTTTGAGTGTGTGAGTATGTAAGTGTGTGTATCTGTGTGTGTCTGTGTATGTGTTTGTGTTTGCATGTGTGTATGTGAGTGCGTGAGTATGCAAGTATGTGTGTGTGTCTATGTGTATATGTTTGTGTGTGAGTATGTATAAATGCATGTGTGTGTATGTGTGTGCATATGTTTGTGTATGGGTGAGTGAGTGAGTGTGAGTGTGTGTGTGTTTGTGTGTGTGTGTGTATGGGAGACTATGTGTATTTGTGTAGGCTAGAAGATAACCTCAGGTGTCATCTCTTGGGTATCACCTTTTTTTTCAGAGCCTCTTATTTGACCTGGAGTTCACCAAGTGGGCTAGGCTGGCCAGTCAGTGAGCCCCAGTAATCTACCCCTTTCTGCTTCCTTGGCTCAGAGATTATGAACGTGTCTGGCCTTTTTCTATAAATCGAACTCTGGTCCCGTGCTTGCAAGACAAACACTTTACTGAGCCTTGTACCCCATTCTCCAAAGAGATTATTTCAAAGCACCTGCCAAAGCATTGAGACACATGATTTATGGAGGACTGGGAGATGGGGAGGTTTAGGGAAACGAACTGAACCTCCATGTACCTTTCAGAGCCTCGTTGATATAGGTTTTGTGGTAGAATATCCTTTCCGTGTCATCGAGCGTAGGGTTTTCCAGCCCCTGTCCATTCTCGGTGATGTAAATGGGAATGTTGCCATACTCCTCCTTGATCCAGTTCAGCAGCCTCCTCATCCCCCACGGCACGTCTGGGTGCATCGTGGAGACGGATGATGAAGAGTTCATGTCGCTGGTCTTTAACTCCATGTCATTGTCATAGCTGGGTGGGTTCAGCCTGGGAGTGGTATGCTGTGCAAACACAGAAGTGTAGACGTTGATGCAGAAGACATCAGCCGTGCCTCTGATGTAATTCTTCTCTTCCTCTGTGAAGCTGGGCAGGCGGGAGCCGGCCAGGTGCTGCAGCTCACTCCTGTTCCCCACATTCCATTTCACGGCATCTGGATAGTCCCCGTTTTTAAAAATTGGGTGAGCAAACCAGCCCAGGATAAACTGCAGCATCCGGTCAGCGGCTTCCACTTCCCTTTGGACCCCTGGGTCCTTGGGTTCTACCCAGTGAGTGTTGAGGCTCAGAGAGACGATCCCCTTCTGCTCCTGCCTGTACTTCTCATCATAAGTGTGGTAGGCTCTAGCGTGTGCCTTAATGATTATATGGCTAACCTCGTAAGGTAGTGAGCCTGGCTCCTGCACATTTGGGGGAAATATCCCTGAACTGTAGCCTAACACCACTGGACACCAGGGCTCATTAAATGTCATCCAGAACTTGACTCTGTCACCAAACGTCTTAAAACAGAAGTCTGCATAGCTATTGAACAATTCAATCAAAGAAGGGTTCTCCCAACCTCCAATATCCTGGAGGGCCTGGGGCAGGTCCCAGTGAAACAGTGTCACCATGGGGACGATGTTGCTCTCCAACAATCTGTCAATCAGTTCGTTGTAATAATCAACACCTTGTATGTTGATGGAACTGTTTCTTCCCGTTGGGAAAATTCGAGACCAGGAGATAGAAAATCGATAGGACTTGACCTTCAGTGCTCGAAGCATGTTTAGGTCAGCGTCCAGTTGATGATAGCTGTCACACGCTATGTCCCCGGTGGCATTGTCTTTCACGCCGTTCCCCGGGGTGTGGGTGAAATTATCCCAGATGCTGGGGCCTTTGCCTTCAGCATTCCAACCTCCTTCGATTTGATAGGCTGAAGAGGAGACACCCCACAGGAAGTCATCCCGGAATGTGCCATGATAGAATAAGTCTCTTTCAAACTTGGGCTGCTTGGAGAACTTCTCCCACACTATTTTAGCCTTGGAGGGCACCTCCGAAGGAAAGCTGAAGTCGGCCCTGGCTCTGGGGATGAAGTCTGCTCTCGGGGGCAGTGGGTTTCTTTTGACTTTCTTGGCAGGAAAACCGTTCTTTTCAATGATGCTGGTGAAGAAGTAGGCAGATTTCCTGGGAGTTCTCGGTCTGCCACTGTCGTTGAAGTTGACATGGTATAGCCCAAACCTCTGGCTGTAGCCCAGGGGTCCTTCATATCCATCAATGAAGGAACGAGCAATGTATGAACGGACATCCACTGAATCCTCCCTGACAGCTATAAAGAGAAGATGAACGTCAGTGTGTTGTGTAAGTGTGGGTGCGTGTGGATGTATGCAGGGGGTGGGGGAGTGTGTAAACCAGAAAACAACCTAGCTATTGTACTTCAGGATGTCATTCCCCCTGGCCTGGGTGTTCTTTTTTTAATTTAAAAAATGTGTATGGGTGGTTTGCCTGCATTTATGTCCGGGTACAATGATTGTGCAGTGCCTACAGAGGTCAGAAGAGGCATCAGGTCCCTGGAACTAGAGTTCCAGATGGCTGTATGCTGATGCCATGAAAATACTGGGCAATGGAACTCAGGTTCAGATAATGCTCTTAACCACTGAGCCATTTCTCCGATTGCCCCTCCTCCTCCTATCTCATCACCTTAAAAAAATAAACAAACCACCCCAAAACAAACAAACCAACAGACAGACAACAAACAAACAAAAACCCAAGGTCTCCTGTGGCCCAGGGTGGGTTCAACCTCTATGCAGATGAGAACAAACTTGAACTCCTGATCCTATTTCTTCCACTGTCAGGTCAACACATCCTTGGTGGAGACAGAATGACATAGATCCTGCCCCTGGGACAGGGCGGCGGACATGGGCCTCTGAGAGTGTAGACGACTGTTGTGGGAATAAGGCTTGTTTGCATAATAATGTACATATTGTTCATTCCTCCTTTAAGAGTTGTTCTTCCTGTCAACGTTAATGACTCCATGATAATCAGACAGCCCAGTACAGGAGGTGAAGGTGTGGATATCTCAGCAAAATGGTAAATGCTGGGACCTTCAGGGCAGCTCCCGAGGCTGTGGAAAAGAGTTCTAAAAACATGAGTTAGAGAACACATAACTTCTCAACCATGCCAAAAATAAGGATGCAATTTGAGTTATATGAGGGGCTTCATGAATCTACAGGAACAGAGGCAGTCACACTGTGAGCCAGCTTGTCAGAAAGACACAAAGACAGGAAGATACAAATGCAGGCAGACTCCTGAGTTCAAGGTCGGCCTGGGACAGAGCAAGGTTAGGTCAAGATGTGCTAGAAATGGTAATTTCAGGACAGGGCCCACCCAGCTAGCTTAAGGTTGGTGCTTAACAGAGGCAGGCAGATCTCTGAATTCTTTTACAGTGTTAAAAGGAAATATGTGCTTGCTGTCTCCTGAGAATTAAGGGGTTGGGATCCTGGGATACTGATTCATGGGACAATCAAAATGGCACAGGAAGTAAGTGACTGGATTGATATGTAAAATAAGTCTGGGCTTCTGATCTGCAGGAGAAGAGCTATCCAGAGAATCTTTAGAACTGCAAGAGAGAACTGCTTAGAGAAAGAGGGGGAGGGGAGAGAGAGGTTTGGACATCTCCAGAAAGAGCAGAACAGAGAGAAAGCAGAAAGCGGGCTGGAAAGTCGTCTGGAGCAGAGCATGGGCTGCTGGCTGGGACCCATGATTTGACTGCAAGTGTGTTTTCACAGCTCCCAGCCACCTGCTTCCAAAGAAACCCTCTCCAAGCCCAGGCTGGTCTTGGCACTCCACCTTGAGTACTGTGTTACAGGCATGCACCACCTAGTGGACGGAACCCAGTACTACCAGCATGCTAGGAGAGCACTCTACCAACTGAGCTACATCCCCTGACCTATTTGGTTTTGAGAAGGCTCTCACTAAGCATTCCAAGTTGGCCCTGAACTCTCAATCCTCCTGCCCTGATTCCAAGAGCTGGGGATAAAGGCGTGTGCCGATACAACCATCAACAAGTGCCCATGGGGGGAAAGTTCGAATGACGATGGAGGCACAGACTGGCCTGAGGCTAACCTTCCACTCTCCGTGGGTAATTGGTGGCTGAAAAGATGTGCAAGACAGTGCTGGCCCATTTCTCCTGCGTTCTCACTCTGAATAGAATAGTGTTAACTTTCCATTCCTGACCCTGTGCATTGGCTTCTCTGAGTGACAGGTATCATGAGCTCATTCTAGCTTCGTGACCTGTGTGCAGGGAACCACTTGGCATCCTTTCCCATGTGGATAAGAAAGGGGCGTGGCCACGGCTGCACCAGGGAGCCAGCTATGGGGAGATGGAGCTCATAGGGCCAGTGCCCTGAGGGCAGTCCGTGGGTCAGGGGCCTCTCCTAGGTGTCAGTCTGTTCTGTGTCCACTACAGATGAGAGTCTCCTTTAGAAGGATTGCATTCATTCAGTACCGTGCCCCTACTGTCTTTTACAAGGCCTGGTTCATCATGGGCTCTCAATAAATAGTAGCTAACTAAGTGCATTAGGATAGTGGACTGGAGAGGCTGGTGAAGAAGGTTCAGTGGGTAGAGGCTCTTGCAGAGAAAGCCTGATGACAAGAATTCAATCTTTGGCCTCTCATTAAACTCTGAAGCCAATCCCCTCGGGATCAGCCTTCGTCTTACCCTTGAGCACCTCGTTGATGTACAAGTTGAAGTAGTTCACTCTCGTTGAGTCGTCAAAGAGATCCGCTCCTTCCCCTACTGGCATGCCATTTCCAGCCATGAAAATGGGAAGTCTTCCTTTCGTGTATTCCATGGAAGCGAACCGAAGCAGCCTCCTTATGCCCCAGGGCACCACTCGGATCCAGGGAGAAGCTGTCTGGGGCCACTTGGGGTCTACATGCTGGGAGAAGCCTCCGATGTTATCATAGCTGGGGATGCAGGTCTGAGGCCCGGCCTTGCTGATGAGGCGGGATGTGTAATGAGACAGACCCAGGAAATCCGCAGAGCCTTTCAGGAGCCGCTTCTCCGCTTCAGTGAACTCTGGGAGTTGGGCCAGAGGACGGCCACACTGCTGGTTTATGTGCTGGATCTGGGCCCGAAGGGTCGCGGGGTAGTTCCCATCTACAAAGATGGGGTGTGCGAACCAGCCCAGCATGAAGTGCAGGAAGCGCTCGGCTGCAGCAAGGTCCTGGGGATTGTTCCCGTCCAGGGGCTCCGCCCAGTCTGAATTGAGCACGATGCCCACGCGTCCCTGCTGCTTCTGGCGGTGGTGAAGGTCGTAGTGATGCCAAGTTCTGGCATGTGCCTTGAGGATCAGGTGAGCCACCTTGTGAGGGAGAAAGGAGGACATGATGTCAACAGTGGCATTATCAAGTCACTGTCCACAAGTTACTACCGAAGCTGCAGAGGCGGCGATGGGTCTGGGGTGTGGCTGGGTTGGTGGGTTGGTACACTGCCTCAGAGTCACAAAGCCCTGGGCTCTATTACCTGCAATGAACAGTGTGTCTGTGTGTGTGTGGGTGTGTGTGTAAAAAGCCTTTTGACTATATCATTTGGTCAAGTTCCCTAAGTGGCATGTATGTATATATGTATGTAAGTATATATGTATGTATGTATGCATGCATGTATGTATGTATGTATAGTGCTTCCTAAATGTTTATTCTGAATTAATTATTGTTACTGGTTTGCATGTATATTTGGTAAGAATATTATTAAAATTTACTTTTGTTGGGAAAAATTGATATGGGTTTGTTATTCCACCCACGTTGGCCTTAAACTCAACAGTACTCTAGCCAAAACCTCCCAAATACTAGGATTATTAACTTGTGCCATGTCCAGTTCATTTTGGAAGAACATCTCTTATTCATGTGTGTATTTATTTCTTGAAATAAAGCATTTGTTCACGGCTGAAAAAAGAAAGGAAAAGAAAAGCTTACAAAAACCAAGTTTGGTGCTTTGGCCTGTAGTCCTAGCACTTTAGAGGCTGAGGCAGGGGGATTGCTGTGAGCTGAAGACTGAATTGTGAATTTCAGGTTAACTTGAGCTACAAACTGTGACCTATCTCAAAAACCTAAAGTAAATAAATAAACAAAAAGTTCGAGGCTGTGGCTCTGGGTAAGTTGTACATGTAAGTGCTTGACTAGAGAGCACAAAGCCCTGGGTCTAACCTTCACCGATCTCTCTGGTCTCCTTCCAAGGACAGGAAGGAGATGGCCAAAAGTGGTTTCCAATTGGCAGGAGTTGCAGGATGGGAGGAAGTACCTTAAAAGAAGCCAGTCCCGGGTCAGAGATGGCTGGCGCGTGCTGCCCAGTGCCGTAGCCTGCATAGCTTATCACCCAGGGCTCATGGAAGGTCACCCACAGCTTCACACGGTCCCCAAAGGCGGAGAAGCAGAAGGCTGCGTAGTCCAGGAAGGCGTCCACCACACTCTCGTTCTGCCACCCGCCTTGCTCCTGCAGGGCCTGAGGGAGGTCCCAGTGGAAGAGAGTAGCCATGGGCTGCACCTGTGAGTCCAGCAGGCTGTCGATCAGTTTGTTG
The DNA here is from genome assembly GCA_036184795.1 of Tokudaia tokunoshimensis. Lineage (NCBI taxonomy): Eukaryota > Metazoa > Chordata > Mammalia > Rodentia > Muridae > Tokudaia > Tokudaia tokunoshimensis. Next base: position 65,979,486 of record BTHU01000013.1, on the reverse strand, counting down.
TAGTAGGCGACTCCTTGGAGGTTGGGGCTGCTCTTCTGGCCGGTGGGGAAGATGCGGGACCAGGAGATGGAGAACTTGTACACCTCAGCCCTGAGGCCTCGGAGGAGGGCGACATCAGAAGCTGGTTTGTGGTAGCTGTCACTAGCCACCTTTGCTGTGGCTTGGCCCTCGGCAGCATTCAGGTTCCCGTAGTGGTCCCAGATGCTCGGCCCTCTGCCGCCCTCGGCCCAGCCTCCTTCCACACTGAAGGCTCCCGTGGATACACCCCAGAGGAATCCTTCTGGAAACACGTCTTGCAGGAAAGCATCCCTTTCCTCCCTAGACTGGTTCGCAAAGGCTGCCCAGACTCTCTGGTAGGCGGATCCAGGGATTGAGGGCACAGCTGTCTCTTGGGGCTGCTGGGTCCGAAGGGCCCTGTCTGTTAAAGAGCAAGATGGGCTGTGGAATTGAAGAGACATAGTGAGTGAGTGAGCAGGGACAGGCATGATGGCTCATGCCCTTAATCTCAGCACTCAGGAGGCAGACACGGGAAGATCTCTGTGATTGTGAGGTCAACCTGGTCTACATAGTGAGCTCCGGGCCACCTGTGGTTATAACCCTGTTTAAAGAAGGAAGAAAGAAGAGTAAGAGGGGGGAGGGGAGGAAGGGAGAATAAGGGAGAGAGAGAGGGAGGGAGAGAGAGAGTAAGAGAGCTAGAGAACGTGAGAGAGAGACAGAGAGAGAGAGAGACAGACAGACAGACAGAAAGAGAGAGAGAGAGAAAGAGATAGAGAGAGAGACAGACAGACAGACAGACAGAGACACAGAGAGACAGAGAGGGAGAGAGAATGGGAAAGAGGGAGGGAGGCACAGAGAGAGAGAACGAGAGAGAGAGAGCACGAGAGAGAGAGAGAGAGAAAGAGAGAGAGAGAGAGAGAGAGAGAGAGAGAGAGAGAGAGAGAGAGAGAGAGAGAGAGAGATCTGCACAGCTACAGCTTTTGGCTATACACCAAAGACAGCCCACATCCCAGGACTGCTCAGGCGATGTACATCAATGCAGCACAGACATCCTGCAGCCAAAACACCCAGACACATAAGAGAAGAAAAAGGAGGGTTTTTCTGCAGTGTGCTCTGCATTGGCTTTCCCGTTGCTGCTGTATTCCCTGCTGTATTCTTTGTGGTAGGTGTTTCACATTTCGCATTGAGAAACTGGGCCAGGAACTTATTTCATGAAGCTTCTGTGGACTGCTCAGATCTATACCTAAACAGGCTTCTTTTTCTCCTCTTTAAAAAAATTATTGTATTTATTTACTTTTCAAGTTTTATTATTATTTGTTGCTGTCATGTGGACTGCTTCATGGAGTCCCTTCTCTCCTCTGCCTTTACATGGGACCTGAGATCACACTCAGGTCACCAGGTTTGCCTGTGGTGCTGGCTAGTGTTTTGTCGACAACTGGGTCACCTGGGAAGAAGAAACCTTCACTGAGGAACTGCTTATATCAGACTGGCTCCTACACGAGTGGGGTGGGGCACTGTCTTGTTAACAACAGTGGATGTGAGAGGGCCCAGGGCTCTGTGGGTAATCCCTCTGGGCAGGTGGTTGGTCCTGAGTTGCATAATAAAGCAGGCAGGAGGGGTGAGGGGCAGAGGCTCAGACTGTGAATAACTGTAGTTACAAAGGCTATGGTGCCCTCTTCTGGTGTGCATACATGCAGACAAAATACCTATATGCATTAAGTATATAAGTATATAAATAAATCTTTAAAGAGAGAGAAGGAAGGAAGGAAGAAAGGAAGGAAGGAAGGAAAGAAGGAAGGAAGGAAGGAAGGAAGGAAAGGGGCAGAACAAGCCATGGAAAGCAACCAGTAAGCCGAATTCCTCCATGGCCTCTGCTTCAGTTCCTGTCCTGAGTTCCTGCCCTGATTTCTCTTGATGGACTGTGAGCTTTTTTTTTTTAAGATTTATTTATTTGTTTTGTTGTTTTTTGTTTTTTGAGACAGGGTTTCTCTGCATAGTCCTGGCTGTCCTGGAACCCGCTCTGTAGACCAGGCTGGCCTCGAACTCAGAAATCCTCCTGCCTCTGCCTCCCAAGTGCTAGGATTAAAGGCGTGCGCCACCACCGCCCGGCTGATTTATTTATTTATTTTATGTATATAAGTACACTGAAGCTGTACAGATGGTTGTGAGCTATCATGTAGTTGCTGGGAATTGAACTCAGGACCTCTGCTCGCTCCGGCCGGAAGATTTATTTATTATTATATGTGAGTACACTGTAACTGTCTTCAGATGCACCAGAAGAGGGCATCAGATCTCATTGCGGATGGTTGTGAGCCACCGTGTGGTTGCTGGGATTTGAACTCAGGACCTTCGGAAAAACAGTCAGTGCTCTTAACTGCTGAGCCATCTCTCCAGCCAAATCACTTTTGGTCAGTGTTTTCATCACAGCCATAGAAAGCAAACTGTGACCCAAGGCAAGTGCCTTTGCCCTCTGAGTCATCAGCTAGCCCTACAATTTATTTATTTATTTAGAGACTCTGTGTGTGTGTGTGTGTGTGCACTCGTGTGTGCAGGTGTGCTCTCACATGGGCACACATGTGCACATTCCATGTGTGTATAGTCAGGACAATTTGTCAGTTATCTCCTTCCAACATGTAAGCCGCAGCAGTCAGGCTCAGGTACCGGGCTTGGCTGACGACCTTTACCCACTGAATCATCCAGCTGCCCCACAGCCTGCCTTCTCTGCACACGCTTCCCAGTATCTCAAACTAAAAGGCACAGGTTCAGGTATCAGCTCTGCTACTGTGTCCACCTAGGAGAACCTGACAGTGAGGAAGCAGACTGTGGGGTCCAGACACATCTCTAGGAGGGACTGTGTCTCCAGCCTTCCCTCCGAGTCTCCATCTCGAGGATTGGCTGCTTCTCCAGCCTTTCCACTGAGCCTCCATCTCTCATCTGTTAAATGACTATAATAACCTGTTTGCTGTTCCAAGGGGCCAAGATAGGGCTGAGAGATGGCTCAGCAGTTAAAATTCATTACTGCTCTTGCAGGAGGCCTGGGTTTAGTTCCCTGCACCCACAGGGGAACTCCAGTTGCAAGGGTCTGGTATTCTGTTTTAAGTTCTGTATGTTTACTCAGGCACGCATACGCGCATGCACACACACACACACACACACACACACACACACACTAAGAGACAAAGACACTGGTCCCTGGTGATTGCCCTTGTAAAGAACAGCAGAGCCCACAGTACTAGTTTCTTATAGTTAACTGTGCAAGTGGCATTACCTCTCCTCGGAACCGGATGTACAGCTCAGGAATGCGTTGACATCAAACCCAACGGTTTGGACTTGGTCTTTATTTATGGCTGTAAGAAAAGAAGCTTGGTTGACTGTGAGACCAAACACAAACAATGCAGTTTGCCTCATTCTAAAACCAGCCAACCCCAGGTAATGATTCTGACTCACCCTTTTGGTTTTTTTGTTTTGTTTTGTTTTGTTTTGCTGAGACAGGGCTTCTCTGTGTAGCCTTCGCTGTCCTGGAACTCACTCTGTAGAATGGGCTAGACTCAAACTCAGAGATCTGCCAGCCTCTACCTCTCCAGTGCCAGCATTTAAGGCCTGCACCGCCATTGCTCGAATAGGAAAACATTTTTAAAAGAAGGCTGGGGAGTTACTCGGTGAGGTGCCTTGCTGGCAGCATGAGATACCAAGTTCAGCCTCCAGAACCACGTGAGAAAGCCGGGCGTGGGATGGAGAGACGACTCTGGCTGAGGAGCAAAGTGCTCTTCTAGAAGACCTGAGTTCAGTTCCCAGCAGCCACCTCAGGTGGCTCAGCACCGCCTGTAACTCCATTTCCAGGGGATCCAACACCCTCTTCTGTGCTCCTCACACAGCAGCACCAATATGTGATTGTGTGCGTGTGATTGTGTGCGTGCATACATACATACACACACACAGACAGACACACCACACACACACACACACACACACACCCCACACACGCGCGCACACAGACAGACACACTACACACACCACACACACACACCCCCAACACCCAACACACACACACACACACACAAATATACCCCACACACGCGCGCACACAGACAGACACACCACACACACACACACCCAACACACACACACACACACACACACACACACATACACCCCACACAGGCGCGCACACAGATGGACACACACCACACACACACACACACACACACCCCCAACACACAGACACACACACACATACACCCGACACACGCGCGCACACAGACAGACACACCATCCACACACACCAAAGAAGACGATCTTTGAGTTCAAGGCCTGTCTGGGCTACATAGTGAGTTCTAGAATAGCAGGCTCTACACCTAGAGGTTTTTAGCATCTTAGGTGCCACCAGGGCTCCGTGTAGCAGGGGATCACAGGCTGTTTCCATGCCGACAGCTCCCACCTGATGCCTGGAGATTTCCCTGTCCTGATTGGGCATCCTTGGCATCTCTATAGAACCTCTTAGTGTCTTGGGACAGAGTGTAGGAGCTCATTGTCAGGGAAGGCAGGGGACCTGAGTCATATTCATAGGCTCCCTGGGGAGCCACTTTCCTAGGCCCCTCCCTCACGGGAACCCCAGATTTCAGTATTGCCTCCCAACAAGCCAGTGTATAACACATCAATCAGCACTTGTCCCACGTTGGTGCGGTCACCTTCCAGGAGGGTGAAGAGCAGTGAGGAGGGGCTCATCCCAGTCCATGGGCAGTCCTGAAGTCTTAGGGTGTAGATGAAAACTTTCACGTTTGGCTCAAGATTCTAGAAGAGACAAAGACCCACAAGTGTGCCTCTAGCAATGTGAACAGGTGAGATGCCCTATGCTCTCCTTTGGGAAGTGACCTCTAGCCATTCCACTTACCAAGGACAGCGACTTGGACTCTGAGGGAGAAAGACACTAGTCAATGACCACCAGCCCTTCCCAGAGGAAGTGATACCCATAGCAGCCCCCTTCAGACAGGTACCTCATAAGCCAGCAGACACATTAGGGTCAAGAGCAAGGTGATATACCTGTGTGAGGAGCCTGTGCTACTCAAGAAGTTTAACCAAGATGCCACCTCCACCATGTTCATAAGCACCTGTGGCTTGTTTAAAAAACGTTCTGGTTTGTGAGGTTGAGAATGTCCTGTTTGGTAGAGTGGTTTATCTGTCATGCATGAAGCCCTGGGTTCCATCCCCAGCAGCACAGAAACCAGGGGTGGTGGTGCAGATCTATAATCCCAGCACTTAAGATGCAGAGGCAGGAGGATTACAAGTTCAAAGTTAGCTACATGAGGCCAGCCTGGGCTAAAATGAAAAAATGAAAACCTGTCTCAATATATATATATATATGTGTGTGTGTGTGTATGTATGTATATGTTTATATACCTATAGACAGACAGACAGACAGACAGACAGACAGACAGACTGGAAAGGAGAAAAGACAAGAACAGGTAAACACGCTGGCCACAGCTGAACAAGATGGCCACAGCTTCACAGGAGTTTCTACACTTCCTTTTCTACATTGGATATGTTTCAAACTTTCCATAATAAGAAGACAGAGAGGACCACAGAGAAGACTCGGTCCTTAAGAGCGCTGACTTCACAATCAGTGGGGACTGGAGTTCAGACCCCAGCACCCGTCTAAGACTTCAGGCCTCCCACAAGTGCCTGTGGCTCCAGCTCTGAGCGACTTGTCGCCCTCTTCCAGCCTCTGTACACACAGGCGCACACCCTTCCCTCCAAACAGGAGGCTCATACATTTACAGAAAGGTGACACATGCACACAGAAACCACACGCTTCCTGTTCTGAAGAGTCAAAGGCGCCGTCACTTTCCAGACCTCAGACATGACTCTTGTCGCTCTCTTCTGTTTCTTTATTTTTTAAGATTGTCATTTAATAAAAACACTTCTTCCTTTCCTTTTCTCCCCACAAACCCTTCCAACATGCCCTCCCAGTCTCTCTTTCATCAATCATTACTGCTTGCATATATGTATTCTCATGTATGTTTCTATACACGTATTCCTAAATATAACCTGTTGAGTCCATGCACTGTTACTGCATGCACGTTTTCAGGGCTGACCATGTGGCACAGGACAATGAGTTGGTGAGCCCTTCCCTGGGGAGGACCCCTCCCGTTCCCTGGGGGGGACACCCCCCTTCCAGCTTTCCTTGGCCACCTTTGCCTTTAGATCTTTGCACAGAGTTGAGGCTCCACAGACCCTTCTCCATCCAGTTTTTTGGTTTTTTTTTTTTTTCGAGACAGGGTTTCTCTGTGTAGCCCTGGCTGTCCTGGAACTCACTCTGTAGACCAGGCTGGCCTCAAACTCAGAAATCCACTTGTCTCTGCCTCCCAAGCGCTGGGATTAAAGGTTTGCACCACCACTGCCCGGCCTTCTCCATCTAGTTTTGTACGTTCATTGGTGTCATCCTTGCTGATCTCACGTTTCAGTGGTCATGTTGGTGAGACTTTACAGTTAGAGTTTTTGAAAATTCTCTCCCTCTCTTCTAGCAAAGTCTGGCTCTCACAATCTCTCTCTCTCTCTCTCTCTCTCTCTCTCTCTCTCTCTCTCTCTCTCTCTCTCTCTCTCTGTATCTCTCTCTGTATCTCTCTCTCTTTTTCCAGTATCTTTGGTGTGTATGGAAATTCTCCTCAGGCTGATATGTTTGACTTCACTTAAAAGTGTTTTATTGGTGGTCCTGGCTTGGTGGCTTCTGCATGCACCCTTTCCTGTGCTGATGGCCTCTCCTCCCCATCCTTCTTTCTCATGTAGCCCAGGCTGGCCTGGAACTCATGGTTTAGTTGAGACTAAGTCTGAACTCCTAATCTTCCTGCCTCTGCCTCAGAGTGCTGGGATTACAAGCATGCATTAATACACTTGGTTTATGCTGTGCTGGGGATGGGACCCAGGCCTTTGCACATTCTAGGCAAGCAGTTTATCAACTGAAGAGCTACACAGAAAGCCCTCAGCGAGTCCATCTCAGGCTCAGCAGGTTTGATTTAGCAAGTTCAGCCCATGCCTTAGCCCAAGCATCACATTTTTAAAAAGCTGTCCAGAAGTTTTGCCACTCACCATGGAGATGAAAAAGCCCTCACATTACCTGCAATTCACTCAGCTTCTGTGGTAGAGCTGCCATACTTTGACATTCATAAGACAAATCAAGGGAGAGGAAATCCACCGAGTCCTAGAAGAAAGGGAATCAAGTCATTAGGATCAAGCTCCTGCTCAGAAGTGAGATGTGACTCCCTGTGACTAAGCTCAATCTTGGGATTCTCCAAGGGAAATCTGGGGATGCGTGTGCAGGTGACTACATCGCCTAGTGCCCCAGCGGGAGGGAGCGAGTGGTTAAACAAGTGTGTAAATGGGTGTGCCGGGTGTGGGATGCCGACAACTGGAGGTGCACCCAGGGAGGGAATTAGAGTCTGGAGCTCCGTCTGCCCAGAGCAGCACACTCCACTTGACCTTTGTGATATCTGGGGACCCTCTTGGGGCTGGGGCTTGGTGTTCATTTCAGGTCAGAGTTTGAAGTCCACACCAGTCCACCCTGGCTTGACTAGTTTACTAGCAGAAAGCACAAGCTGCACCATCCCAATCCTCTAACCCACACTCTAGTTAGGGCCTGCTGAGTGTGTAGCTCAGTGGGTAGGGTGCTTGCTTACCCAGAGCAAGACCCTGGGTCTGGCACCAGCACCGTGTAAACAGGGCATGGTTGTGCATGTCTGTAATCCAGCACTGGCATCCTTGGTTACCTACTGAGTTCAACATGAACCAGTTTGTGCAACATGAAATCAGTCTTGTCTTGAAGAGGGGGAGGGGGAGAGGGAGGAGGAGGAGGAGGAAGAGGAGGAGAATAGTGAACTGGCTCAGAGGATACAGGCATCTGCCATCCAATCTGGTGACCTGCGTTCTATCCCCAGATCCCACATGATAGAACTGAGACTCCTCAAAATTACCCTGTGACATCCATAGCATGTGCATGCCTACACAGAGACACACAGGTACAGACATAGACAGACAGACAAAGAGACAGACAGACAGACAGACACACACACACACACACACACACACATATCTGCCTCCACATGCCTGACTGGCCACTCAGTTCTTCTCCTTGCTGGGATCTCATGAGCTCATCGCCACCCTGGACCTGACCTCACCCAGCCCATCCCTGGCTCCCCAGTGCTCTCCTAATCACATGCTCCCCTAGTGTTCGCCATGTTCCACAGGCTGGTTCCATGATGGAGAATGTCACTGAAGTCCCCCACACACTCTGCATTCTTGTTTCTGCTGTCGGGTGTGTACAAGACACAGGCATGGTCTTCCTGGTGGGAGCCATTCACGGAGGGTAGAGAGACTCACAGTTACAGGTAGGTTAAGAGGTTAAGACTCAGATGCACAGCTTAAGAAGGATGGTGAGTAAGGAGATTGAGCACATGAAGAAAGGCAGAGAATGGTCAGGGCTGTGAGAAAAGCCTACACTAGTGAGGCTCAGTGTTCATGAATGAGACTTACCTGGGACCTTGGGACACTTTCAAAGTCCCAGGTCAGTCCCACCTAAGCAAGCTGTTCAAGTCTCTCACCTGCCTCCTCTCCTCTCTTTTACTCTTCCCTCCCCTCCCCTCCTCTCCCCTCTTCTCCTGTACCTTCCTCTCCTCTCCCCTCTCTTCCCTTTTTCACTTCACTGCCTTCCCTTTTTTGTGGGAGGGACAGGGTCTCATGTAGCCCAGGCTAGCCTTAAACTCACTGCATAGTTGAGGTTGGTCTTGAACTCCTCGTCTTCTTCTCTCTATATCCCAAGTACTGGATTCTAAGTATCTACACTATGCCCAGTTTGTGGTACTAGAGAGAGAAGCCAGGGATTTATATATGTGAGCAAACACTTCACCAACTCATTAAACTGTATTAACAATACATTAACTGTATTAAGTATAAGTTTTTAAAGAAGTATAAGTCATCTAAGCAGGAAATAGCTTTAACCTGCTTTGGCTGCAGGGCAATGTGGGACATTGTGCTGTAATGTGTACCCTGAGAGCTGCATCGTCCTGAGCCATACTTGTGAGGGACCAGATTTCATATTTGCCAACTCAGGAACCTGAAAACCATACATGATAAGGTTTTGGATAAACAAATTTCTTGCTGACTAAACACCAGCAAAATTAATTTATAAAGAGTAATAATTGCTATCAGGAGACCAAAGGGCTGATCATAAAAATCCTTCTTTAGCAACAGCCTTTGACCTGTATCTCGCCCATGTGGGCCGCATGGGGTTTGGAGATGAACACCATGCAGTGCTTGGGTTCCCTCTGAGAACCCTCAGTGCAACCTTCCAGGGATTCCAATGGACCCGAGTGGCGGATGCTGATCTCTCTGACTCTGGACTCAACTTCCAGATTTGTTCTGTGTGTATCTTATGCTGTCTTCCCGTCCTTTACAGGACGCTTGCCTCACGGCTATCCCTCCTCTCCGCCTCTCTCAATATATCCAGTAAAATCCCTCCGACTGTTAACACCCACTCAAGAGTGTCCTCCAGCAGGAGGTCCTGACCAGAGCCCCTCTCTCAACTGCAGGTGCTCTTTCCCCTGGGAGCTATTTGTTTAGACAGGTGGAGACCTTGGCTTGGGGATATGGTTCAGTGGGTAGCTTGTTTGCCTCATGCACAAAGGCCTGGGTTCCATCCCTAGTGTGTTACAAACTGGAACGGTGGTTCATGCCTGTAATCCCAGAACCTGAGGTAATGACAGGAAGCTCAGGAGTTGAAGATCATCTTCAGCTATGGAGTGACTTTTAGGTTAGCCTGAGATACATATGACCCGTTCTCAAAAACAAAATGAATAAACAAGTAAATGAATAAATAATAGTTATTAGAGGAAATTCCCTAGGGGGAGTCTTAGTACTCAGAGGCTAGGACAAGAAGATTGAGCAAATTTGAGGCCATTTTGGGCTACAAGATGTTAGTGAGACCCTGTCTCAAAACAAAACAAAATGCCGGGCAGAGGTGGAGCACACCTTTAATCCCAGCACTTCGGAGGCAGAGGCAGGTGGATGTCTGAGTTCGAGGCCAGCCAGGAGTTTGACCACGTTCCCTTGGAGGCACCCCCATTCCCCATTCCTGCCTGAGTCCCATCCCTCCTGTGGTTAATTACAGCCTTGGCACCAGCCATCCCTGCACCAGGGCTGTGACTAACAGTTTCAGTTTCCCTAAGTCAATGCTGATACAAGTACCATTCCTGTATGTCCTTAGATTAACAGGTAATAATCCTGGCCAAACCCAAGCTCAGCCCTCTGACTAACCCACCTCCCTATCCCTGTAAACACATCTCCTGGTGGGAGAAGTCCACTGTCTTGTCTTCTCTGATGACAGCCCCTCTCAGGTTTCCTCAGAAATAACCCCGTCCCACTGCTCTTGGGCAGCCTTCCCTGTGTGAACACACAGAGGGTTTCTCTCAAAATGGATAGATACAGCCTCATCCTCCCTAGGCCTCCTGGGTGCATGCCTACCTTGAGGAGAGCAGCCAGGGATGGGTTCAGCAGAAGGTCGGGGATGTCCTCAGCCTTCAGGACCACAGACAGCTTTCCTCCTGGAACCAGACAGAGGAGTGAGCAGAGCAGAGGCTGAGGGAGGCCTGAGGCTTTCTGAAGAGACCCTACTGTGGCTTGTCTCCAGGGGACTGACCGGCTTCAGAAAACCAAGTGGTCAATAACACAATGTCTCTGTAAGAGACTATGTTGTTCTTGATTTGTATTTTTTAAGAAAGAGTCTGACTGTGTGACTCTGACTGTCCTGAACAGGATTTGTCAACCAGGCCTGCAGAGGTCTTCCTGCCTCTGCCTCTGCCTCTGAGGGCTTGGACTAAACTCTCTGCCACCATGCTTGACTCAAGATTGTTTTGTAGGGATAAGGACTGCCACACAGAGCAGAATTATCCTAAGGTGACAGGAGAAGCCCTTTCTAAATTCTATTTAAATGTACAACACTCTAGGCTTTGCCCAGAAACTGGTCTCTGGCACTGTTTAAACCCCTGGAAGTGGTTGCTTCTCTGCCCTCATTGCAGCTGCTGTGACTTGAGGGGGAAACATAGGAAAATCTGATGTAAGTGATGTGTTTAGATTTCATCTCAAGGAGCATGGGCATGGTTTTCTAGCTTTGTGTACCCCAGAACCCCTTTATGAGTTTAAGGAAATGAAAGCACCAGGGATGTGTGTGTGTGTGTGTGTGTGTGTGTGTGTGTGTGTGTGCTCGTGCGCATATGAATGTAGGGATATACAGGGTCTGGGGGATGATGGTGCACACTTTTACTCCCATCACTCAAAAGGCAGAAGCAGGCGATTTTGAGACCAGCTAAGTCTACAGAGTGAGTTCCAGGACAGCCAGGGCTACGTAAAGAAACTCTTGTCTCCAAAACCCAAAAAAGAAAAAGGAAAAAGAAAGCCAATGTTGAAGACCCATCTTCAAATTTAGAGTCAAGAGATGGATGGGTCCAAGTACACATACCCCTTAAAAAAATATATGCTTGTTTTTATTTATGTGTGTATATCTGTGTCCATGTGAGTATATGCAATTCATCCACAGATGTCTACAGAGGCCAGAAGAAAGTGTGGACTCCCCTGGAGCTGGAATTCCAGGTGTTTCTGAGCCACTTGTTATGGGTGCTGGGAATCAAGCTCTGCTCCTCTGGAAGAGCAAGAAGCTCTTAGCCAATCAAGAGCCATTTCTCCACTCTCCCTGACCCCTAACAGAGTCTCCTGTAACCCAGGCTGGCCTCAAGCTCTCCAAGTAGACAAGGATGACCTTGAACTTTTGATCCTCCAACCTTCACCTCCCAAGCTGAAATGATGGGTAGGCACCACCAGGCCTGGTTTATGCAGTCCTGGGGATTGAAGTAGGGCCTTCCGAATGCCAGGCAAACACTCTACTGATTCAGCTACATCCCGAGCCAGGAACATAAACCATCTCTCTGTGTCGTTCTGATCCTGTGGTCCTTAGATGGCTCCTCTGAGAGACTCTAATGCCTCGAAGGGGCTGGGTTTCTCAGATGTGCTGCCTTACTGTCTAACTGGCATGCACATACATCCCATACAGTATACATTCCTTGAGAAGAAAGACTTAAAAGCTAGAGCTGGGATCATGGCTCAGTTGGTGAAGTCATTGCCTCAGGAGAATGAGGACTTGTCCTGGCTGGTTTCATACCACTTGAACAAGCTAGAGTCATTAGAGGAAGGAGCCTCAGTGGAGAAAAGGCCTCCATAAGATCCAGCTGTAAGGCATTTTCAACTAGTGATCAAGGGGGGAGGGGCCAGCCCATTGTGGGTGGTGTCATCCCTGGGCAGGGCAGGCTGAGCAAGCCATGGGAAGGAAGCAAGCCAGTAAGCAGCACCCCTCCATGGCCTCTGCATCAGCTCCTGCCTCCAGGATCCTGATCTGTTTGAGCTCCTGTCCTGACTTCCTTCAATGATGAAGAGCAATATGGGTGTGTAAGACAAATAAATGCTTTTCTCTGTAACTTGCTTTTTGGGTCATGGTGTTTTGTCATCACAGCAATAGAAACCCTAACTTAAGACAGGACTTGAGTTCAAGCACCGGAATCCATGTAAATAAGCCATGTGCAGAGGTGTACATGTGTGATCCCAGCACTGGGAAGGCAGAGGCTGGTGGATCCTGGGTTGCCAGCACAGTCAGCTTACTGAGTTCCAGGCCAGTGAGAGACCGTATTTCAAAAAACAGTGTTTGGCTGTTGAGATGGCTCAGTATGTAAAAGAGCTTGCTGTGCACTGACAACCTAAATTCCATCCCAGAACTCACAGTGGAGGACAGAACAGACTTCTAAATGTTATATACATTTGATTTTCATACACATACACACCATACACACACACAAACTCACACACACACACACATACTACATACACATACACACTATTAATAGAAAAATAAGAATTTTTTTTTTGAGATAGGGTTTCTCTTATATCCCTGGCTGTTGTAGAACTCACTCTGTAGAGTTCAATGCTGGCCTCAGCTTCCCGAGAGCTGGGATTAAAAGCATGCAACACCATACATGGCTGAAATAAGAATTTTTTTTAAAAGACTTATTTATTTATTATATGTAAGTACACTATAGCTGTCTTAAGACACACCAGAAGAGGGCATCGGATCTCATTACAGATGGTTGTGAGTCACCAAGTGGTTGCTGGGAATTGAACTCAGGACCTCTGGAAGATCAGTTGGTGCTCTTAACCACTGAGTCATCTCTCCAGCTCCCTGAGATAAGAATTAAAAACAGTCGCGCATGCCTTTAATCCCAGCACTTGGGAGGCAGAGGCAGGTGGATTTCTGAGTTTGAGGCCAGCCTGGTCTACAGAGTGAGTTCCAGGACAGCCAGGGCTACACAGAGAAACCCTGTCTTGAAAAACCAAAAAAAAAACCAAAAATGAGGTGAGCTGGCCTAGAGGAATGATACCTGAAGTAGTCTTCTGGCCTCTACATACATGTGCTCACACACACACACACACACACACACACACACACACACGGTATTATTTGATTCCCTTCAGCCATTAAGATTAAAATTGGTTGGATCCACACAGGGAAGTTGCTCAGCTCTGAGGTCTGGAAACCAAGAGAAGTTGAGTAAAGCTAGTGGTTGAGTGCATTCAGGTGCTCCTGAGCACGACACTTTTGTTTGCTGTGGCACTAGGATGACCCCAGGGCCTCATGCAAGCTGGATAAGTACCACAGTACTGAGCTGCACCCCTGGCCCCAGGGTTCATTCTGTTATATGCTTAGAAGAACTTTGCAAAGCTTGGAGTATGGACTGTGTCTGGGAGGCAGTCCTCATTCTGATAAGATAAAGCTGTCCCTGGTTATCGAGTGACAGGCCCACTGGGGCCACATTACATTTCTACTTCCATACTTAAATCAAGGTTGCATCAGCCCACGCAGATGGGATGGTGCTTGCTTGTTCCCAGCCCCTGTTCAACCTTTCAACAGGGACAACTAAATCATGAGCTTCGGACATCAACTCTACCCGTTGGCTGTGGTTGGCGGTGTGTGTGTGGGGAGGGCGGTTCCTAGAGTTATCTGGGGTGCTTCCCGGAGCTGTGTGTGTATCTGCACTTCCCACCAGAAGGCTATCCACTCTTCTTCCAGCACTTGACACTGCGCAGCGATGCCCAAGCCTGCCCTTTCTCCAGGTCCTCGTCAGTGTCCCTCTCAGAGCCATCCTAACGGGTATGAAGCAGACATTCATGCTTTGATCTGCATTTCTCCAATGGGTACTGGTGCCCCATATGCTTTGTTGTTTTGCCGACTCCATATCTTCATTGGAGACGTGTCTACGGAAGTCCTTAGCCTGTTTTTGGATGGTGGGATTTAAGAGAAGCTCTCAAATACACAAACCTGTCACCATATCCAACTCCAGCTTCCTGTTGTTAGGAGTTTGTTTGCCCCCCACCCCAACCTCTTTCTGGCTGGGTGTAGTGACACATACTTTTAATCCCAGCACTTGAAAGGTCGGATCTCTGTGAGTTCAAGGCCAGTTTGGTCTACGTAGTGAGTTCAAAAGATAGCCAGAGCTACATAGTGAGACACTTGTCTTGGGAAAAAAAAAAGAGTTCTTTTTCCCTTCTTATCTTTTTCCTGGTTTCTTGTAACCCAGGTTGGCCTTGAACTTGCTGTGTGACTGAGGATGATGACCTTAAGTTCTCACTCCTCTTTCTTGCTTCCATCTCCTGAGGTATGTATGCTGTGCTGGGAATGTAGCCCAGGGCTCTGTGCAGGCTAAATGAGTGCTCGACTGACTTAATTAGTCTCAGTGCTCAATGCTCATTTGAATAAGTCATTTTAATTAAGTAATTAATTTATATGTCTGGATCTCATGTGCCCCCAAGATGACCTTGAACTTCTGGTCAGCCTGTTCCCACCTTTTCAGTGCTTGGGTGAAGACCTGTGTCACTGCCTTATACAATGACACTTATGCAATGAAGGGGATGAAACCAGGCCTTCCTGCATGCTTGCCAAGCACTCTACCAAGTAGCTATATCCCCAACAATATTGTTCATTTAAAATTTAAGTGTCTGCCTGCCTGCCTGTCTGCCTGTCTGTCTGTCTGTCTATCAAAATATCTTCATCATCATCATCATCATCATGTATGTGATACGTGCAGGAGTGCACGTGTAAGGGCATATATGTAGATATGTGTAGGGGTCAGAGGACAACTCTAGGGAATCAGTTCTCTCCTTCCCCTGTGAGTTCCAGGGATAGATCTCAGGCTGCTGGGCATGCTAGCAAAGCACTTTTTCCTGCTGAGCAATTTTGCTCATTTTAAAAAGGTTTCTTTTCATTCATGTGTGTGCATGTTTCACTGTTTGCAAGGCAACTGGTGCACTGGGAGGCCAGAGGAGGGTGTTGGATCCCCTGGAACTGAAATTATAAGCAGTTGTGAGCTGTCAGATATGGGTGCTGGGACTCAAGCTTGGGTCCTTTGGAAGAATAGCAAGCACTCCCAACTGCCAAGACTTCTCTCTAGCCCCCCTTGTGCCAATTCAAATTGAATTATACCCCTCAAGGCTCAGGGATCTGTGTGGAAGAGGAGGTGTAAAGACTGTAGGAGACAAAGGTGAAGAATGACTCTCAAGAAACAGTGTCTTCCAGACACAACAGGGCTGTTGAGCTCACAAAGGGCCTGGGAAGGTGTCAGTAGACAGGCGTCCCGCCTAACCAAGAACCTATCTGCAATTGGTTCCTGCTCACATAGGAAAACATTTTTCTCCAATGGCGTCTCACTGGGTAAACTAACCACATTTCAGAATAGGCCCCATGCGGGAGCAGTTGGCCAACACAAAATGACCTCAGTGATACTTTGTAAACTTTTTGTCTCATGGCATTCTGAACATTTTCTTTTTGTCTTATTGGTCTTTTGTTTTTTTGTTTCTGTGGGGTTTGTTGTGTGTGTATATGTGTGTGTATATTTCTTGTTTTAGAGAGAGAGGGAGAGTGTGAGAGAGCGAGAGAGTGAGAGGGAGAGGGGGCCATGGAATTGGGTAAGTATGTAGGTGGGAAGGTGCTAGGGGAGAGGGAAACATTAGAATATACTGTATGAAATTTTTTTCAATAAAAATCAAATTATATTTTTGTCTTGCTATTGACTTCCATCTTAGTACTGAGTTCCTTTATGAAGAAAGATTTCAGGCCTGGCATGGTAGTACACACCTTTAATCCTAGCACTCCTAAAGCAGAGGCAGGAGGATTTCTGCTAGTTCAAAGCCAGCCTGGTTCACATAGTTCTAGGCCCACCAAGGGACACAGTCTTTTTTAAAAAAGGCTTCGGTATTTTAGTTTTTAAACTTTTGTTAATTTGGGTGTTTGTTTATTTTGTTTTTAGATTCAGGGTTTCTCTGTGTAATAGGCTTGGCTGTCCTGGAACTCACTCTGTAGACCAGGCTTGCCAAGTACTTACAGAGAAGAATCATCTGCCTCTGCCTCCTGGGTGTTGAGATTAAAGGTGTGTATACTGGGTTAGGATTGAAATTTTTAACACAAAAATTTAAACATCTTATTGTTGTTGTTTTTTTGTTTGTTTGTTTGTTTTTGAAGACAAGGTCTCGTTATGTTAAGGTCTGGCCGCTGTGTAACTCACTCCCTATACCAGGCTGGCCTTGAACTCAGAGATCCATCTGCCTCTCTGCCTCCAAGTACTGGGATTAAAGGCTTGGGCATGATGACCAGCTGAAAGTTAGCTTCTTTATATTCACACTATGTATAACAAGAACTTCTATCATTTAAAATTGGCAGACAGGACAGAATGGCAATATTGTAGCTATGTGTGTAAATAGCACTATGCTTTGAAGTCTTAAAGCACATTTTTTAAACACATTGCTTTAACTTTTTTATCTGTCTGTCTGTCTGTCTGTCTGTCTGTCTATCTATCTACCTATCTATCTGAAGGGCAGGGATGGGGATCTCACTATGTAGTCCGGGCTGGACTTGAACTGGTCTAGAGATTTGCATTCCAGGCTGACTGAACTTACAATTGTCCTGCTCAGTCTTTCAAGTACTAGATTTGCAGGCATGCAGCACCACACCTGGTTGATTTCAATTTGAAGGCCCTATCAGAAAGAATTTGTCAGTGAGTGGACAGGAATTTATACATAGGGATAGGCACTGCAACACAATTAGTCTGTTAATGGTGAAGGTGGGAAGAATCGAGACTTTATAACCTTCTCTTCAAAGGACATAGAAAGCCGGGCAGTGGTGGCGCACGCCTTTAATCCTAGCACTTGGGAGGCAGAGGCAGGCGGATTACTGAGTTCGAGGCCAGCCTGGTCTACAGAGCGAGTTTCAGGACAGCCAGGGCTACACAGAGAAACCCTGTCTCGAAAAACCAAAAAAACAAAAAGGACATAGAAAGACAGTTGTGTAGACTTGACCCTGAGGAAGGGTTTTAGAAGATAGTTTTCAAGGGTCTGAAGAGACCCTCAGCAGCTAAGAGCACTGGCAGTTATTCCAGAGGACTCAGGTCTGATTCCTAACACCCACATTGCAGTTCACAACCCTTTGAAACTCCAGTTCCAGGGATCCAAGGGCACAGTCATCCTCATGGTGCTCAGACATACATGCAGACAAAACACCCGTATATATAAAATAAAATGAAAATAAAATCACACAGACAGACAGACAGACACACACACACACACACACACACACACACAGAGATAATTCACATGCACTTAGGATGTGGCTTAGTGGTTCGAGTGCTTGCCTGGCATGCACAAGCCCTGGGTTTTAGCCCAGCACTGAATAAAACTGAATGCGGTGGCTTATGTCTGTCATTTCAGAAATCAGGAGGTGAAGAAGGCAGGAAGATAAGAGGTTCAAAGTTATCTCCTGGCCACACAGTGAGCCAGCCTAGGCTACAAGAGACATTATCTCAAAGAAGAAATAAGATGTCTCAGACAAATGCAGGACACACTTGTGTCCCCCTGGGAACGTCCCCATTACTGATTCTCAGCAGTGCTTAGATCTGGCGGGGGGTGGTGGCTCTCCTGGAAGCATACAGATAGGACATTGTCACCTTGTCAGGGTGTACTCACCCCGTGAAGAGTACTTAGTGTGGTAAATGTCGAAGGCTTTCCTGTGGGCATTGCTGAGTGTTTGGAGACCAGCAGCTTTCAGGTCCTGGTGGGGAAGATCCACGATCACTTTCTCCAAGTCACTGAAGGTGAACCAGATCTCGACAAGGTCCCCAAAGGACTGAAAAGCCAATGTGGCATAGTCAGCAAAGAGGTCAGCAAAGAGCCCGTCTGTCTGGATGGTGCTGGTGGTGGGTGGCATCTGGGGGCACAGGACCACCATGGGCTGAAGCTGGGCATCCTTCAGGGACTGGAGGAGTTGTCGGTAGCATCTCAAGGCTTCCTGGGCTGGATGCTCGGAGCTTCCTGTCGGGAGAATTTGTGCCCACGACAGAAGTACTTTGTAATGGGTAACCTGGCTGGCACGAAGACTGCTGAAGTACTGAGGCAAGAAGGAGGGCAGTGGCTGCTGGCAGACATAGATGTCGGTGTCACCGGCTAGCAAACCAGAGCCCTGCTTTTCTGGCAGGTGGTTCAGATTACGCACTAAGTCATTTGTTAGAGGACCGGCGGCTGAAATAAAATTTCTGTCAGATTCCCAGTCATTCCCCTGGCATGAAAGACCCAGGAGGACGGAACTCAGGAAGAGTGCTGTCCAAGGCAGCTCCATGGTCAGGGAACTGTTTGAAGCATGTGGAAGGAATCCTGACTTTATGAGCACAGCCAAGGCTGTAAAATAGTGATTACCCACACAATATTTAACTGGGTTATCTAGCATAGATAAATCAGAACTTGGTTCAACCACTATAAATCTTCAGGGAAAACAAAACGTTTGTTTGTGTATACATGTTTGTGCACTTGTGCACAAATAGGCCAGAGGTAGATCTTGGGCGTCCTCCCCAATTGCTAGTTCCAGGAAACTGCCTGTCTCAGCCTCTTCAGTGCAGAATTACAGATGTGCATCATCACAGCAGAAGAAAGACAACGAAAACATGGGAACTGGAATGGAGGTGCCGGTCTTAACTCAGCACTCAGGAGGCTGAGGGAAGCCAACTCTTGAGGTTGAGGCCAGCCTAGCTTACAGAGTGGGTTTCAGGCCAGCCAGAGCTAGGGAGACCCTGTCTAGAAAAAGTAAAAACTAGACAGGGGTGGAAGTGGAAAGCTGGCTCAGTGATTTAAGAGTATTTGTTGCTTTTACAAAGGAAGCAGGTTTGGTTTCTAGTACCCAAATGGTGACTCACAAAGGGGATCTGAGGCCCCCCTCTGACCACAGGCATCAGGCATTCGTGGAACATATACATACGTGCAGGCAAAACACTTACACATAAATCCATCTTGTAAAGGGGGGAGGAACAACCCTCTCTGTATACAAGTGCACATCGTATGAAAGTGCATGCGTGTGTGTGTGTGTGTGTGTGTGTGTTTATGTGTGAGTGTGCATGTGTGTATTTGTGAAGAGTAGGAATGGCTTTGGGAAGGCATTGTTCATCTTTCATTTTTACTTAAAAATGTAGAGAAACAAAGCACGTGTATGCATGAGCTTAGCTGGGTCTTTCTACCCATCAGGCCTTGGGAGCAAACTCGGGCCCTCAGGCTTGTGTAAGTGCTTCAGCTGCTGAGTGGTCTCACAGGACCCCTGACTTTCAAGCTGGGTCTTTCACTGGCTTGGAAGTGATCTGGTAGGATAGGCTGGCCTACATCTCTTCTTCCCCAGTGCAGGGATTCCAAGCATGGACCACCACATTCATGTTTATGTGTCTTTTTCCACACTCAGTTCCTCATATTTGAGGGTCAAGTACTTTAACGACTGACCTATCTCAACAGCCAATATAATAACTATCAAGTTTTCCTATCACATTAAAATATGATAAGGAGTTTTCAAGTGTCTTTGAAGACACACTGTGAGATCAGGTGTGGTGGGGATTTCTTTAATCCTACCGCTAGGGAGGGAGGCGAAGGCATATGTCCCAGGACAGCTGGGCTACATAGTGAAACCTTGTCATTAAAACACACACCACACACAGAGGACCGTCTTTAACCATACTAAAACTTGCATCTTTCAATTTTTACTGTGTACATGCACAACAGCATGTGTGGAAGTTAGAGATAACTTTGTAAGTGGTTTCTTGCCTTTCACCACGGGTTCTGGGGATCAAGCTATAGTTGCCTGGCAAGCATCTTTACCTGCTGAGTCATCTCAACATATATTTGAAACAAAAATGTATATGAACGAATGTTTTGCTTATATGCACACGTGTATCCCATGCACGCACGCCTAGTGCCTGCAATTACAGATGGTCGTTAGTCACCATGTGGGTGCTGAGTACTGTTCCTCAGATGCCACACATTTAAAAAAACAAAACAAAACAAAAACCAGGAACTCTCACTGGCCTGGAACTTGCCAAGTAGTTCATCAGTCTCCAGGGACCTGCCTGCCTCCACTTCCCCAGCAACAAACTACAAGCATGAACCACCATCTCAAGATATTTTGTCTGGGCCCTGTACTGGCTAGTGTCAATTTGTCGTAGAGTTACCAGATGAGAAGTCTCAGCTGGGAAAAATCCCTCCATTCGATGGGGCTGTAGGGAAGCCTAAGAGGTATTTTCTAAATTGGGATTCATGAGGGAGGGCCCAGCCCATGGTGAGTGTTGCCCAGGGTTCCAGGAGGCCAAGCAAGTCCCAGGTATGAAGGTAGAAAGCACTACCCATGCCTCTGCCTCCAGGATCCTGCTGCTGTCCATTCCTGTCCTGATTTTCTTTACTGTGGCAGTGCTGGAGTGTAAACCAGATGAACTCTTTCCTGCCCTACTCGCTCTGTGGTCACAGTGCTCCCTCACAGCAACGGTAACCCCGAGACAGGCCCATAATCTCTTTCTCCTTAGCCCTTTTTGTGACCATTGCATTCTGTAGCCCAGGATGGTCTGGAACTCAGTATGCAGACCAAACTTGCCTTGAACCCAGAGATCCACCCACATGCCTCTGTCTCTCCAAGTGCTGGTACCACCATACCAACTATTCCTTCTGAGATAGGTGTCCTTGCCCAGGGTAACTGAAATTCTAGTCTCATCTGTCTACCTCAGCCACCTGGTAGCTGGGACTACGGAGTCAAGCTAGCACACGTGCTGGCTCGCATAACAGAAATGCTCGCTCTAACTGTCCATCTGGCCCCACGACGCCACCTGTTGTTCAAGGTTGTGACAGGAAGACATATCAGAAACGAGTCACAAGGAAAGGCTCATGTACTGTTGGAACAATAAACTTGCAGTATTTTTCTTTAGAAAAACACAAAAATGTTGGCAATAGAGTCTGCGATATAAAGAATGAAGGGTTGATAAGCCGGCTCTGCTGGTAAGCAGACCTGAGATGAAGCCTGAAGGTGGGATCCGACCTAGGGAACCAACATGGCGCTTGTCCTGGGCTTGACAGACACTATAGCATTCATTCCCCACCAACCATGGGTTTAATTCTTATAAAAAAGTCAGTACTAAGTAGATGGTATACAGTTCTTATTGTAACAGCCAGGTATGGGAACACAACATCTGCAAGCCCAACACTCAGGAATTAAGACAGGAGGATCAAAAACTCAAGTCTAGGCTACATTAAGTTCCCCCCAAACCCAGCTGTTCCACCCCCACCCCCAGAAAAACCCAAACAAACCCCACCAAAACCACTGGGAATTTACTTCAGAAAGTCACCAAGGCCTCTCGCTTGACATGGTCTTTCTACTACTAGAGAACAAGCCAGAAAAAACTCGCTCATGGAAATGGAGGCAATAATCCAAAGTAGAAATGAATCCAACAGACAATCACAGAACAAGTTGTTTTATTTTCATGAGTAAAAGCAGTAGTTGGGAATAGAAGAAAGCATTTTCCACAGACACGTGTATGACAAATGCAGCAGGCTTTTCCTACACATGAAGTAAAGGTCTTCCAGAAAGAACATGATTGGGTTCCAACTTCAATAGGACAAGAAGCACAGAGTGCCCAATCCTATCTCAGCATGAAATTCACAGGGCCATGAACTCAGCGGTCACTTCTCAAACCTTCCTCAAGCATTGCTCCAGAAACTGTCTCTTAGGCCATCCAGGGTCCAGGCTAAGGGTAGGACACCACAGGTCCCTGGCCATAAAGTTACCTTCAATTCCTCAATCTTGAAGCAAGTAGTTAGGGTTGACGACCAGGTAAGGGTCTTCCTCATAGCTCTCGCCCCCTTCACTGGAGCCTTTCAGTCCAGCCTGGGTGAGTTCAATCAGAACGTGATCCTGTGGAGCACAGTCTGTCCTCAGTCCAGAACCACAGACACTTCCAAATGTCTGCTTCTTACACATTTTCTTGTTTCCTCTCCAAAAGCCCCTGGGCAGAACCACACCTTAAAACCATTATCAGTGTTCTGTTCAGCCCCCTTCTTACTAGGATGTTAACCTTTAGGTATAACTGCCTTGAAAAACTAAGACACCCAGCAGGTATGGTGATTTTTTTAAAAAAGACTTATTTTATGTACACTGTCTGAAGATGCACCAGAAGAGGGAATCAGATCCCATTACAGATGATTGTGAGCACCATGTGGTTGCTGGGAATGGAACTCAGGACCCCTGGAAGGGTAGTCAGTGCTCTTAACCATTGAACCATCTCTCTGGCCCCAGGTATTGTGACTTTAATAAGGCATCCTACATATTTTATCAAATGCTTGTCAATATAACTTCAAAACTGCAAACTGTGCTTGAATTTTAAGATTGTGCAAAATTCTTTAGTATCTAAATCTGTTCATTTTTAATCGCTGCCCATTAGTCCTTTTCGTGAATCCCTCCCCACTTAGAAGTAATGCAGTCTACCCTGCTAGACAGCCTGAAACTTGCAGTTTACCTGCCCTTACTGAGCGCTAGGATTTACGTGTGTGTCACCATGTCCGCTAGATCCTATTTCTACTTCTTAATTATTCTGAAGACTTACAGGTAGGTTTTAGAGAGCTGACGTGGGTGCTGAGACTTTATCTACTCTGGGCACTCTGGGAGGGTAGAGCATGCTCAGAACCACTGAACCCTCTCCAGTCCTCTCACATGCTAGGTAGATCCTATTTCCAACTGAACTAGGAACAGGTCAAAGCCTGCGATAGTGGTATACATCCCAGAATACCAGCACTCAGGTAAAAGCTAAGGCACAAAGACCTTGAATTCTAGGCCAGTGTGGACTTCACAGTGAGACACAATCTCTAAATAAACACAAAATATCTAAACATAATTCATCTGGGAATTTTCTCTCTGAATAAGTAAAAATAAATGTCAAACACACCATCTGTCCTCTTCTCTTCCAGCACCTAAGCAATTTTTACCAAACAAAATAGAAGAGAATCTTCAGATAAGACTGATTATTGATTGGGGGTAGGAGTGGGGTGCGTGGAACAGGCGATGCTAGTGGGCTGGCTGAGAATTACATAGCCAGGTATATATGAAGCCGACAGGGTGAAACAGAAAGTTAAAAAACACCCACACAGGAGCCTAGGACTCAGCACAGAGGCATGTCTGACCAGAACGTGCAAACCCAGGGCTCAATACTAGTACAGCTAAATAAAGACAGCACAAAAAGTCTACCCGAAAGGAAGATCCAAATGCTGCCTGCTCAGCTTTTACCTAAATTCTGCTTATTTTAGGAAAAGTCCCTCTCTTGAGGTTAATTTTCCTCAACCACAATTATGACCACCCCCCAATGATTCAAAATAAACAAACCCATCAAAAAGCCTGCAGATACAGGCACTGCCTTGCAATGCCCTGGAGCCCAGGCAGTGGATACCTACGTAGTGTGTGAGACGATGCACGACCTTCTCTATGATCCTCTTTTTGTTGATGAGCTCCTCTTCAGAGTCTATTTCTGACTCGATTTCCTTCAGGTACCAGTTGACGAGCTCGCTCCTCTTCAGTGCTGACTCGTCCTCCTCTGCAACAGAACACAGTGTTTAAAAGGACCGACCTCTAGCAAACTGCCACAGTCCACGGCACACACACAGAATAAGGTGCAAACGTAAAGCTCAGTGGTTTTGGAACACGTACTTAGGATCCAACCCTCAGCACTACACACGCATACAAAAGATGTAAATCATATGTATTTGTAAGCTCCTCCTCCTAAGAGTATTTTGTTTTGATTTTTTTTTTTGAGACAAGGTCTTCTTACTTTGTAGCCTTGGCTGGCTTGGAGCTCACTATGTATATCAGGCTGGTTTTGAACTCAGAGACAAACCTGCCTCTGTCTAAGTGCTAAGACTATGTGTGGGCCACTGCGCTCAGCCAGAATCTACCTCTGATTCTACTTCAGTTTAAGTACTAGGTGAACCTGGTCGTGACAGTCTGCAGCACAGATTGGAATTGTGCATGGTGAAGTAAGCCTAGAAGCCATCACGGAGTTGTCCTCGGAATTTTTCTTTCCCTAGAACACACACTGGGCAGCTCACAACCTACTGTAACTCCAGTTCTGGGGGAAGCCAAGTCCCCTTTTTGGTCTCCACAGGCACCCATACATAAATGCCTATATACATCCAAAAAGAATTAACTTCAGCTCTAACAGATGATGGTTCATCCTCCTACCCACAGCTAACTGGCAAACTGTGAAACTGACATGAAACCGTGGCAAAGCACGTAAGGGTAAAAAGTGGGCAACGGTCCCACCGACCAGGTACATCAGAGGAGGGTTCTGTTACATTTGTGGTACTTTAGAGATAAAATACAAATACCCTGCGAGACATCTTTGGGAAGAAAGCAACTACAGCCATTTATACCTGCAAAAATGTTCAGATCTAAAGATCCTGCGTCAAAATCATAGGCTGAATATAGGAACATGTGTATTCTGTTCCGTGTTGTAGAATGATCTGTAAGCTTCTGAGCATGAGCTAGCAGCGAGGCTATGCTGACACTGCCCACGTCTTCCTCCTAAAGTGAGCCAACACAATCATCTCTTCTGATTTCTGAAGCTTAACACAACACTTAACATCAGAAGCATGTGGGGGACATACTCACCTTCTTCCATTTTCCTGAGGTGGAGCACGATGAGGTTAGAGATTCGGCAGTATTCAGCAAAGCCCAGCCTCAGGGAGGGCTTGGAAACAGTCTCCTGACTGGCATCTTCACTGGAGCCATTGATCCCATTCACAGGGGCAGGGCTGTCAGCATGGCCTAAGGAAGAAAGGAAGCAAGCATCTCAGTCCTGACGTTGTGCCTTCAACAGGACCTCATCCAGTGCCCATGCACTCTCTATGCTTAACACAAACCTCAGAAAACGGTCATTTTATAGATAAATCGGAAAGAAATTAAAATCCTACTAGTGAAGACAACTGGCTTGAGGAGAGTGTCAGGGATGGGGACAGAGATCTTATTGATACCACTTGCAGCAGGGATGGTGGCACACACCTATAATTTGTGCACTTAAAAGGCTGAACCAGAGGCTACAGATTTAAGACAACTTAGGCTACCTACCTGGTGAGACCTTTCCCCTACATCTGCCAAAGTCAATGTCTAGTGTTATAAACAAACAAACAATTGCCCTGTTCAATGTGATGGAGACGTTTAAGAATCTTAAATTGTAATGTACACGGACGCATGAGAGCATGCTGTAGTGTGCACGCAGAAATCAGAGGTTTCAGTCCTCTTACCTTTACATGGGAAGATCACCAGGTTTTCAGATAAAGAGAACTTACCCACTGAACCATCTACTTCTCCAAGAAAATATTTCAAATTCAAGAGCTAAGTAGAATATTCTAAGTAAGAGTAGTGGACAAAGGACCTATCCAATTTGATGTGCTTTCTTTTGCCCTTCCAAGCATATGTACTTTGTACAACTACTTAACTGTGCTTCAGCTTATGGTTAATTTAAAATCCCCTTTGAATACATGCATTCACAACCATTGACAAGTGTGCCGGTACCATGACACCCTGCAAGATCAGAGTCTGTCTATAGACAGGCAACGAGCAAGCTCCTCACCGTTGATGCCTCCTGGTCCCTCATCCGTCTCCATCTGGATCTCTTCCTCTTGATCTAGATTGACATCAGGTGTCTCTACACGGATGATTGATTTATTCAGTAATCGAAAAGCTTCCTTCACATGTTTAGGCTGGACCTAGGCCAGTAATCAGACATCTCAGTTAATATATTTTATACCAAACAGCTAAGAACACTGTGCTCTCCCCCATGTGGCACTACTAACTCACTACAATGGCTGAAATGACTGACAATATTATATATTATCAAGATCGAAGAATAACTCTCACCTTCCACAGGCGTATCTGAATTGATACACCTGCATGTATCTATGTATGTATTCTATGTATCTATGGTGGGTACGTGCTCATGAGTGCAGACGCCTGTGGAGAGGTGAAGGGTGCCGGATTCCTTGGAGCTGGAGTTATAGGCAGTTGTAATCAGCCCAGTGTGGGTGTTGGGAACCTGTACTGGCTGGTTTTGTGTGTCAACTTGACACAGGCTGGAGTTACCACAGAGAAAGGAGCCTCCCTTGAGGAAATGCCCCCATGAGATTCAGTAAGGCATTTCCTCAATTAGTGATCAAGGGTGGGTGGGCCCATTGTGGGTGGTGCCATCCGTGGGCTGGTGGTCCTGGGTTGTATAAAAAAAAAAAAAACGCAAGGTGAGCAAGCCAGGGGAAGCAAGCCAGTAAGTAACATCTTTCCATGGCCTCTGCATCAGCTCCTGCTTCCTGACCTGCTTGAGTTCCAGTCCTGACTTCCTTAGGTGATGAACAGTAACGTGGAAGTGTAAGCTGAATAAACCCTTTCCTCCCCAACTTGCTTTTTGGTCATGACGTTTGTGCAGGAATAGAAACCCTGACTAAGACAGAACTGAACTCTGGTTTGCAGAGAATATGATGTGTATTGTATGGATGCATCACCTGCCAATTAAAAAGCCTGTGGCCTACGGCATAGACAGGAAATGGGAAGTGGGATATCTAGGAGGAGAAAGAATTCTGGGATAGAGCCAGGAGGAAGATTTGCCCAGGGAAGATCTGAGGAGACAGACTCATACCTGTGCTAGATACCTGAGCACAGGTAACTAGCCATGTGGCAGAATGCAGATTAAAATAAATGGGTTATCTTTAGTAGTTATGATTTAGTCAGAGTAGAGCCTAGTTATATGGCCAAGGTATCTGTAACTACATTTTCTCATTTCTGTGGCAGAAATATATCTTATATCTGGGAGGCAGGAATGGACCTAACAAGAGCTGTATACACTTTCCTCCCTCTATTTCGTTTTTATTTAATGTGCATTTGTCTACAAGTATGTCTATGCACCATGTGCACTCAGAGCCTGGCAGAGGCCAGAAGGTATTGGATCCCTTAGGACTGGAGTCATGGACAATTGGAAGCCATCACGTGGTGGCTGGGAATATAACCTGGGCCCTCTATATTCTTAACCATATGCCATATAATCTCCCCAGCTCTATTTTCTTTATTTTTTTTCGAGACAGGGTTTCTTTGTGTAGCCCTGGCTATCCTGGAACTACCTCTGTAAATCAGGCTGGTCTTAAACTCTCCGTGATCCACCTGCCTCTGCTTCCTGAGGGCTGGAATTAAGTGTACCACTACCACCTGGTTTCTTCCTTTCTCCCTTCCTTTACAGTACTGAGAACTGAATCTAGGGCCTAACACAAAAGTATCTACGACATCCCCAAATCTTGTTTTATTGATTTATTTTTTGAGACAAAGACCCATTCAGCTCAAGTTGGCCTCAAACCTGAAATGTAGATGAGGATGACTCTGAACTCATAATAAGCCTTGGGATTATAGGCATGTGATACAATGCCAGGTTCAAGGCCAGTTTGGGCTTTAAATGCTATCTCAAAACCTAAGTGCATTTATAATTCCATCCATGGTAGACTGAGGCAGAGGGCTGGGGATTTAAACCAGGTTACCAAAAAACCCCATGTTTCAGAAACACAACAAACAAATGAACCTAGACCTTTCACAGACAAAATTTGAATTCTAACTGAACTTTGTACATAAAAGTACACAGAAGTCTCTTGGTTTGAAGCAGATATGTGGCTTTCAATATCACCCACTTCCCATAATCTGACATTTGCTTTGAGTCTAGGGCACCAAGAGCAATTAAAAACCCACAGAGCTAAGGTCAGTGTCATGAGTGTGCTTAGCATGCACAAAGCCCTGAATTTAATTTTGCCCTGGCATATGCAAAACCAAAATAATACCCAAACCCACCACACACTAATTATACAACCCTAAAGAGGAAGGCTCTTTCCTTCTGAGGCAGGAGTCACAGTCACGTCCGTATTCTCAGCCAGAGGCCAAGGACACTGTAGAAATTAAATACGTTTCTCTCCTATAAATGCTTACCTGTATCTGCACTCCATAATTTACTGATTATAATGAACATTTTTATCTGTTACTATCAGTCTAGACATCATACCTCATATCTGCATGATAGCAATCTTACTGGGAGAATAGTATCAACTGGTTGTGGGATATTCCATAACAAAGATAAAATCACGCCCACAAGCCAACTCATGCATTCCTGTTCCCACGTTATCAGAGGGACTGGTACCTCGTCACAGCAGTGCATTCGGGCCATCGATTCTGAGAGTCGGATCATGCTCTCAAGCTGTCTCACTGTGATTCTCCATGAGGACTTGGTGACCCCAGAGCCATCCCTCTGGCGGAGGCGTTTGTACTGTTCCACAATGAAGTCTTCTGACTCTTTGGAAATCTGTTTCAAGACCAGTCAAGTCAGGGAGATATTTATAGTCTTTTTTTTTTTTTATTGACTACATTAAACTTCAGTTAAAGAGGGCCCCGGATGGGAGCATTCCAGGAAACAGAGGACAAAAGTTGAACCTTTATCACGAAGACAGGGAATTACTTCAGAAACTGACACTTAGAAGCCTATAAATTCATGTCCTAATTTTATGAACATGAAGACAATGGACCAGTGTAAGCAACTGACCATTTCTAAACGATGTTTAGAAATAGTGACGCAATAGAATAAAATGAATTGTACCTCAAGATGTCAAAGCTCATTAGGACTCAGTCTATCCTTGAGGCTTAGCTAATGAATTTATACTGACTTTAGGGAAAAAGACAGCATATACTGACTTAAAAAGCCCTCAGGTTTTTAGAGCAAGAAACTCAGTACACAGTAGTACTGACAAATACACACTCTTTACACAGAAGTCGCTCACAATCCTTATGTATTTTCCTTTATTTTTAGATAGTTTCACTATATAGACCACCGTGCCTGGCTAAAATATTTTTCATTAGTATTTAGCAAATAAACCATTTTTGAAGAAACAAACCAGTACTCAAAACAAACACAAAACTTAAAATTTAAGGAGAGTATAGTGGACTTAGAGGGTTTTAAAAGGAGTGTACAAAGTTAGGAAGGAAAAGTAGTAAGGATAGGGGAGGAATAAAAAGTCTAGAAGCAAGAGGTGGATGTATAAAACACATCTTATTTAATATAAAGTTCCCAAACAATAAACTAAAGATTTGAGGATAGTAAAAAAAGAATGAATACAGCTAGGCATATTGGCACACTCCTATAAATGTGAGAAGTGGGCATCTAAAGCAGGATTATGAGTTTGAGGTTGGCCTATACCCTGACTACCTCAAAATATCAAAACCAAAGCTAAAGCTAAAACCAAAACTAAAACCAAGTTCAGTTAATTTCCACATAACCCATTTATTTAAATCCAATTTTAACACCCCTAGGCATCATGACTTAAACCGGGTATGGCAGGGCAGATTACCTTGGGCTTAAACTGTCGGGCAAAGAGAAGATACCTTCTTATATCATCAAGGGAATAAACCCGGTCGATCGATTCTTCAATCCTTGAATGCAAGTCTACTATGCGCCTGGCAATAGCATAATCTGTCACCTAATCCAAAACAAGAGAACTTCTTTCAGTCATAGTACTGACTCCAAAGTGCCGCACATAATAAGGGACGATGTATAAGCTACAAAAGACCTTTTATCTGGGCACGTAGTAAAGGCCTGCAAGCCCAGCACTTGGGAGGTAGAGGCAGGAACCTCAATGGATTTAAGCCTTAACTACATAAGTTCAACACCAGTATATGTTACAGGACACCCTACCTTGAAACAAGACAAAGCTGAGTTTTTATTTATTTTTTTAGATTTATTCTATATGCATGAGTTTGCTTACATGCATGTCTGTGTATCATGTACATGTCTGAGGGCCTTGGAGCTCATGGCAATGTAGTATAGACGCTTGTAAGCCACCATGTGGGAAGTGAAGCTGGGTCCTCTACAGCAACAACGTGCTCTTAACTGCTGAGCCATCTCTCTAGCCCCATGATCACAGGTTTTACAGTAGATTTTTTTAAATTAAAAAATAAATACATGTTATGCTGGGTATGGTGGCATGTCTTTAATCCCAGCACTGGGGGAGGCAGAAATTCTGTGAGTTTGAGGCCAGCCTGGCCTACATAGCCAGCTCCAGACCAGCCAGAATTAGGTTGAGACCCTGTCTCAAAAAAACAACAAGAAAATGTATTTGCCTATGTGTATGTTTTGCACCATGTACATGCTTGGTGGTCACAGGCCAGAAGAGTTGCTTCAGTCCCCTGGGTGTTGTTATGGATGCTGTGAGACACCACAGAGGGGTGGGCTTAGAATCAAACCAGTAAAACACCTACCTCTTCAGTACCCTGAAACACCTGGCTATCTTTAGTAAGGTATGGCTATAACAGAAGAACTGGGAGGAGGGGGAGAGGGAACCTGTCCAAACAAACAAAACAGGGGCAAGTAACCAGTAGAGTAATGTTACTACTGACACATGTGTAGTGGTGGCGCATGCTTTTAATCCCAGCACTTGGGAGACAGAGGCAGGCAGATCTTTGTCATTTTGAGGCCAGTGTAGTCTGCATGGTGAATCCCAGGACAGCCAGGGCCACATAGAGAACCCGTCTCAAAACAAAAGCAAAAACAAAAACGGAAGAAAT
The DNA here is from genome assembly GCA_036184795.1 of Tokudaia tokunoshimensis. NCBI lineage: Eukaryota > Metazoa > Chordata > Mammalia > Rodentia > Muridae > Tokudaia > Tokudaia tokunoshimensis. The sequence goes on along the minus strand of BTHU01000013.1, from coordinate 65,948,447 downwards.
TTTTTTTAAAACTTTCAAAATAGCCCTAGCAGAGCATTTACAGGAGCTTCTTATATGAAACTATCCTCATGAAGTAGATGAAAAGTTAAATTGTCGGACCAAGGTCTCACTATGTAGGGGGGACAGGACTGAAGAGTCTAGCTTCAGTGTGTCCTCTTAGCCACTACACTATTATCCTTGAGTTAACTACGTCTGTGTACCTGTGAAGGGAACAGGGGAGAAACCTAAGCCCATGTCCCCCAAACATTCACAAAAGCAAGGCAGTTTTATTTAGATAACGAAAGTCTCAAGTCAGGTTGGAAGCAAGGGTTTTGCATCAATTATTGTAATAGAGCTTCCTGCTTATCGATTAGAAGTATATCCCATAAAGATGGGCATGGTGAGTTACACAGAGTTCAAGGTCAGCATGAGTCACACAAGACCTTGTGGGGTAGTGGGTTGTTTGTGTGTTCACACACATCTGAGATGGTAAGGTTGAATACTTACATCTAAGAACTAACTTAGGCCAGGAGCATTATACCCAAGAGGCACAAAAGGTCATGAAACTGAACACAAAGGAAACACGAACAACAGCTTAAGTGGTTACCTCGTTGCACTCATCCACCAGAATGAAGAAGAGATCAAAGCGGGACATGATGGGCGCTGAGAGATTGATGTTCTGTTTTAGGGATTTTGATCTGTCGTAGTGTCCGCTGACAGGATTTGCTGCAGCTAAAATGGATGTCCTGGCATTCAGAGTTGCCTGACCATGAGAGAAAACCGTGAAACTAAAACACAAACCCAAATTGACCAATATAGATGCAAGAAAAAGTTCTATCTCATGCAATGAACTAAAGAGAAGCAAAGGCTTTCTCAGTTACTGAACCATCTCAAGCGTGGTACCAGCACAGCAGGCTCTTCTACACGGTGATGAACCGCACGAGTCCCTTAGCTAGCACTCTGCTAGGAATGCCCTTCTAACTAGACTCAGGAGGTCCTCAGCTGACATTTGACATAGTTTGTGACATTCCAGACTGAAAACCACCCAATGTATGGTTTATAGAGCTGAGTGCCACGCGGCTAAGAAATCATAGTGGACCTGGCAGGTGCTCCTACAGGAAGACTGCTAATAAAATTATGAGGTTAAAGGAGAAATTGTATGCACTTCCTAACTTGTGTGTATTCTCAGCACATACTTAGTACCCATTGTACTGGATTGTACAAGTTTCTCTTAAATTTATACACCAGTGTATTACTTTTAAAAAACTCTTTATTTTTCAATTTTTAAAAGATTTATCTAATTTTAAAATTATGTGTATGCATGTCTGCCTCTATATGTAATCGTATGTGCCTGCAGTGTCTATAGGAACCAGAAGAGGAAGTTGAAATCTCTGGAGTTGTAAGCTGCCTATTGTGAGTTTCGGGAACTGAACTCGGGTCCTCTGCAAGGGTACATGCCCTTAACTGCTAATCCATCTGTCTGTCCCCCAAACCTACTACTTTTAATAAGCTAAGATTCTCTTGAATGTTGGCTATCATATGGTAATCAGATAATTTCATTTAAATTGTCTGTTTGATATTTAAGTAATTTGTGGTACTGGGACCAATAGCTGTTTTTGTTGTAACAAGAAGGCTGTTTAATCAACAAATGCATATTTTATGAAATGTTTACAAAACACAGCTGGCAAGATGGCTCAGCAGGTTGTGTCCCTTCTATGCAAGCCTAGTAACTTGAGTAAACTCATGTAAAGATAGAAGGAAAGAACCAAATTCACAAAGTTGTCTTGTCACATAGATGCCAAAACAGTCAGCCCCCCAAATAAATATTTAAAAAGCTTTAAATTTCTGAAAAATGAAATGCTAAAAATTACATCAGTACCATTACTTTCTATCACAGCAACATAGTTGTACTGGACCCTCCATAACACCTGTATTTTACATTTTAGATTAACATTACACATTGGAACAATGTATTCCACTAGGTGGATGTCTCTGACACACTAATCTGCATGGCTGAGGAATACCCACCTTCACTCCTGCTTTAGTGATAGATATGGTCTGCTGCTCCATAGCTTCGTGAATAGCAACTTGGTCCCGCACATCCATCTTATCAAATTCATCAATACAACAGACACCCTGTAACCAAACAGACCTAGCATTAAGGAATTTCCTTGCAGGTCCAAGGATAGAGCTCGGTGGTAGAGTACTTACTTGCCTAGCATGTTTAAGGCAATCAGAGAAACTGCTTTGCAGATGTAAGATGGTAAAGTTACAAAGTTTCCTATCAGAGACCTTTCTATTCCCTAAGCAAATGGAGATGGGATATAAACATTCTTAATTCCTGTTTAGGCAAGACTATTCAACAGAACAGAGCTAGAAGGGAATCTCATACCTGACTCACTTAAACTAAGAGCAAAACAAACAAACAACAACTAAGAGCAAAACAAATTCTAGGCAAGTAATGGACTGTAAAATTTAAAGCTCAGCATGAAGAGATTTGGGCTAGGTGCAATGGTGCACATCTGTGATCAAAGAATATAGATGGCAGAGGCAGATCCCTGGGAGTTCCAGGCCAACCACAAATACAGACTGACTGGCTTAACCATTGATTTTAGTCTGATAAAGTAAAGAGCGAAGGAGTACCACAATGAATATAAGCTTGCATACCCACAAGGAATTAATCTTTGCCAAATATGTAGGTAACATACTATGTATTCATGGATAGACCTGTTTAGAGATGTTAGGAAAGCAACAAACTGGGATGGTCTAGTCACAGTAATCAACACATTCTAGGGGTGCTCAGAAAGTATCAACTAATGATGAGTCTCAATTCAATGTAGATTAATAAAACTGAATAACATACTAATGAATTCGATAAAAACTATAGCTTGTTATTGAAAGGTCATCCCTATAACCAACAACATAAAATGTCCTTACGTTATCAGCCAGCATCAACGCTCCAGCCTCAATGACAAATTCATGAGATTCTTCATCTCTCACCACAGCAGCTGTTAAGCCAGCAGCACTGGAGGCTTTGCCACTGGTATAGACAGCTCTGGGACTGAACTCATCCACGTGCCTATTCAAGAACATCACAAAGATTCATTAACACATCAATACACTACACCAGTTCCAGAAATACCAGCTAATAGATGTCTCATCCCTGTCAGATGGAATGAATATAAGACAAAAACATCATCTCTGTACTTAACAAATGCATTTATTTTTACTGTGTGTGTGTGTGTGTGTGTGTGTGTGTGAGAGAGAGAGAGAGATATTGGGGGGGGGGAGGTGTGGTAAATGAAGGCTGAAGGACAACTTTGTGACCCTCTCTACCACCCTATACCAGTTCCAGGGACTGAACTTTAGCCACCAGGTCTTTATGTGCTCACTAAACTATTTTTCCAGCTCCCCAAAATAAACACTAGGGCTGGTGAGATGGCTCAGTGGTCAAAAGCACTGACTGCTCTGAGTTCAAATCCCAGCAACCACATGGTGACTTACAACCATCTGTAATGAGATCTGACACCCTCTCTTCTGATGTGTCTGAAGACAGCTACAGAGTACTTACATATACAAAATCTTATATATAAAATAAAATCTTACATATAATAATAAAAAAAGGGGGGGGGGGCTGGTGAGATAGATGGCTCAGTGGTTAAGAGCACCAACTGCTCTTCCAAAGGTCCTGAGTTCAAATCCCAGCAACCATATGGTGGCTCACAACTATCCATAACAAGATCTGACTCCCTCTTCTGGAACAGCTACAGTGTACTTACATATAATAAATAAATAAAACTTAAAAAAAAAATCTTTTAAAAAAAAAACAAAACACAACACTAAAAAAAAAATTAAGAAAGCCAGGTGGTGGTGGTGCAGTCTTAAATCCCAGCCCTTGGGAGGCAGAGGCAAGCGGATCTTTACGAGTTCAAGTCCAGATTGGTCTACAGAGCAAGTTCCAAGACAACCAAGGCTACATAGAGACCATGTCTTGAAAAACCAATAATTTTTTTTTTTTAGAAATTAAGGAATAGAGTTGTGTGTGGTACAAGCTTCTAATCTCAGTACTAGGAGACTAAAACAAGAAGATCATGAATTTGAGGCCATTCTGGGCTGTAGAGAAAAACCCTGTCTGAAAACAATAGAAAAGCAGAGTCTCTGATACTCAATTTAGTGATTTTCATAGAATTACTACTATTACAATGGGAGAATAGAAACAACTGGAACATCCATCTATTCATTACATATAAAATACACTGCAGCACATGCATAAAGTAGGTCCTATCACCACAGCATGGTGAATAGTCGGTGTACTGCACTAAGGGAACAAGCTAGACACTAAGTCCGAAATAGTAGGGTTACACTTATTAAAGTAAAATGGTGCTTGCTGGGAGCTATGAGAGGGGAGTGGAGAACTGTGGCTTTTCAGGCATAGTGGTTCAGTTCAGGAGAACAAAAATATGTTCTGGAGACAGAGTGTGGTAGTAACTAGAACTAAACCTAAAAATGGCCAAAACAAAACATGTTTTTACATAAAAGTACAATGTTGTCTACCTCCTGGTCACTCATCTGTTCTATGAGGGACAAGAAATATATTAAACAGAAAGTGGAAAATTACATAAAGCAATTATCTAAAACTCTTCTAAAGACCTGTCTCTGACACTGACTGCATCCCTGGTAGTAGAGGTGACCCGCAAGAACACAAGCTGTACTACTTCAGGCAGATACTTACTTGAGAAATTGGCTCTTAGCTGTACTTGGATCACCAACAATGCAAACATTTATATCCCCACGAAGAGAGGTTCCTTCCTCTGTTGTCTTAGGAACACCACCAAACAACATCAGCATGACACCGCGTTTCACTTCATCATTGCCTGAAATGAAAAGCTCCAGATGAAAAATTAATTTTTCAGGGGGATAGTAAGATGGCTCAGCAGGTAAAGGTCCTTGCCTCATAAGCCAGAAGACTACAGTTTGATCCCAGAAAACCATGTAAAGGTAGTAGGAAATAACCAACTCTACAAAGCTGTCCTCTGACCTTCCCTCTTGGTATGATACATACAAATGGTAACTTATACAGCTCAGGTACAACATAATTTAACCAAGAGAAAAGAAGCCACCATGAGTGTCTTCGCCCATACCACAGGGGTCAGCCGCCCATGCTCACCATCCCAAGAGTCTTTCTTTGTCCACTTCCTATGTGAGGCCTTTCCCACAGCCTTAGCCCTCAAATGTTTCTCCCACAAACGTAGACTTCCACCACACACCACCACATTTCTAAGTTTTTTCTTTTTTGCTGGAGTGGGATGAGTGTGCTATCCTTCCAGTCTGTTGCTTGTTCTTGCTAGTGGCAGCTTCAGTTCCTTCAAGAATCTGAGGTGACATTTCTTTTGTTGACCAACACTAAATAAATGTACATTAACTAAACTGACTGGATAACATGCTGAACGTAATTTATAGTGCCTCTATTAGCTGTTCCTCCCTCCCACCACCAACCCCTGTGGAATTGGTGACTGAACTCCACTACCAAAAAAAATGCCTGGCAAATATATATAAAGCATTTATTAAAACAAAACAAAAAACCCCAAACAAACCAAAGAAAAGTAATGGCTTGAGAGACAGTTCATTTGGTAAGGTACTTTCCAGGCAAGCCTCAGGACCTGTGTTCAATTCCTAGAAACCACATGAAATCCAGGTCCAGTGGCTCACACTTGTAATTCCAGTGCAGGTGGAAATACAGACAGGCAGATTACTAACTGGGCTTTGCTGACCACCCAGCACAGCTTACTCAGAGAGCTTCAGGTTAACAAAAGGTTGCCTCAAAATGGAAGCCAACACAAATCCCAAGGTGAACAGCTCCAGAGGACGTCATCTGAGGCTGACTTTGCCCACCATTCCAAGCATACATATGTACACACATATATAGAAACAGAAAACTAAAAATCCATTCTATAACAAAACTGACACAACCTATAAGACAAATGTGTTGAGGGTATGATGAGTTTCAAATAGTTTATAAAAGCTTTGATATGTGTTATTTTGAGAACCTGAGTATCCTGGCAGATGCCTTTGATCCAGCACTCGGGAAACAAGACAGGTGAATCCCTTAAATTCAGGGACAGCCTAAAATCAACAAAAACTGAGATGGAACCCATTGGCTGTGGTAGATTACACCTTTAATTCTAGTCCTGTGAGTTCGAGACTAGCTTAGTTTACAGTCCTGGTGCAGCTGAGACTACGTAGTAAGATATTGTCTCAAACAACGAGATGGAACCTAATTTCCTACCTTTGAAGTAGGCATGAATTTTGTGACTCTTGTAGACAGGGTTCAGGCTATACTCAAACTCACATGCATCCCCCTGGGCAGCCCCCCTCCTTGATGGCAGAGAATATAGGTATCACTATGCCTAGTGTGACTCGAGTTTTAAGAAGTAACTGTGTGAACTTACGGCCTGTAGCTCCAAGACTAGGAGGGCACTGTCTCCTCGCTTTATTTTCATGTTCTGCACTAAATGAGCTGCTTGTGGTGAAGACCTGCCCACTGGATGCCTGATTCATAAGGAATCCGAGCTTCCACCTATCCACCAGCACTAAGTCAAGTCGAGTGAGCCCCTGCATGAGCTCTAGCCCCAGTCTACCTTTTGGGTGTCCACAGCCTCTGCAGATGCATCATCTTTATTAAGTGTGTTGGTATGTTGTCTGCACATGTGCCTATGTTCCACATGCAGGTCTGGTACCCTCAGAAGCCAGAAGGTGCTGGATTCCCTAGAACTGGGGTCATAGATAATTGCAAATACTGTGAGCCGAAGCCAGGTTCTCTGAAAAAGTAGCTAGTAATCTTATCTTTTGAGTCATTTCTTCATCTCCAAAAGCAATCTCTTCATGAAAATCTCTGAACCAGTACTGAATCCATGAAATGCTTACTACCGATTTCAAGTTTCTATCACAAGCAGAGCTCTTACCATGTATAGTAGGGAAGAGGCTAGTGCAGAGATTGTGGTACAGGTTTTTGTCCTGACTCATTTCAAACACCTTTTCCCATTCCTTCACCGTCATTTGGTTCTTAATGCTCTCAGCTGTCTGTTCCTCATCTCTGAGTTCTTTCCCTCCAAACTGAGATGGAAGAAAAACAAAATGAAAAACATTATAGAGAGCCAAGATAACACAGAGGGAAAGAAATTCCACTATAGTAAGATTGCTTGGGAGGTCAAAGTTGTGATTTATTTACTATAGTCCCTAAACTAGGCTTCAGTTAAAAAAGATATGTAACCAAATTTATGTTACTCTGAATTGTAATAAGTTTATCACTGACATGAAGATGAAAATGAGTCTTAGCAAAAGGCATTATTCAGCTCTGCCATCTTAGTAAATCTCACACTAAGGTTGAGGATGGAGCCTAATTCCTACCTAGCAGGCACAGATCCTATGCTTAATCCCTAGCACAGTAAATAAATAAGTAAAAATAAGACCTACCCTTGGGTTGGTTGGTGCAACATAGCAGGCGAGGAAGACCAGCCGGTATGACAGATCTCTGACACCAAGGGCCCGGAGCCCTCGAATGCCTTCTGTCTCATACCCGTCAACTCCACTGACTCGGGAATTAGTCTCTGCACGTGCTCCTAACAGAGTGAAAGATAAGGTGTTCCACAGTTCAAACACTAATGGTGCTCATAGAAGCTAATGTACTTGAATAAGCCAAAGTTAAAACAGCAACTTTCATAGGAAAATCAATTTTTTACTCTCTTCATAGTTCTGTGCTCATCCTGATTGGAAGCCAAAAAGGTTTCAAAGAAGATTCCAGAAGCCAGATATCCTGAGCAGCAGGTGACCAGGACTCATTACATCTGAGCAACAAATTACTGACCTGGTGTGCTAAGCTTGGAGACATCAGGCACAACAATCAGTGTCCCTGTGAAGTCACATCTGTCACCAGCTTGGGCTGACTCCACAGCTTCAGCTCTCAGGATGACCTCTAAACTCCGGGGAATACTTCCCCGGGGAAGTTCCGCTTGAGTCTCTTGAATGCGAACCTACACCAAGACCAACAACAGCAGAAAGAGATGCTTTCACATCCTATACATCTGAAATCAACTGCTATAAATACCCACATAACCCAGTCTCTTTGTACACCTTTTTCTTTGTGTGTGTGCGCAGGTGGTCACACCTATCTCATGTGTCACTCCTCAGGACCACCCACCTTCTTTCTTAAGAGAGGGTCTCTCACTGGCCTACAACTCATCAATTTGGCTAGGCTGGTTGACCAACCAGCTTTTAGCAATCTGGCTGCCTCTTCCCCTGCACAGAGTTCAAAGTATACGCCACCACGTTTGGCTCTTTATGTGGTACTAGGGATCAGATACAGGTCATGTTTGTTGACAAACATGTTACTAACTACACTATCTCTACAGCTCCTGCCCTACAGACTTTTGACACATACCAATGTTCATATAAAAACTTTGTACCAGGGGCTGAAAGATGCCTCAGTTATCAGGAACACTGGCTGCTTTTCCAGAGGACTTGGGTTTAATCCAAGCACCCACACGGAGGGTTACAACCACAAATAACTGCAGCCCCAGAGGCTTCAATGTCTTCTTCTGGCCTCTGTAGGCACTGCGTGCTTATGGTTGTTCTCAGACATACAAGCAAAATACCCATATACATAAAAATACATAAAGATTTTGTGTCCTAAAACTTCTCGTCAAATAGTTCAACTGGTTAAGCAATTACATCTCTTGGTTCTGGAGAAATGGCTCAGTAATTAAAAGCATGATCTACTTTGCAAATGTTGCACTACATGTAGGCAACGTATATAAAAATTTGTACCTTTTCAGTCGAATAGCTCAACTGGTTAAGAGATTAGTCCATTAGAACTGAAGAGTGGTTCAGTGGTTAAGAACACTGTTCTTGCAAGACCAGAATTTGATTGCCAGCATCCACGTGGAGGCTCACAACCATCTGTGTCATGGTTGGTTCCTGTCATCGTAACACAAACTATAACTATCTGGGAAGAGGGACCCTCAGTTGGAAAAATGCCTCTATCATGCTGGCCTTGATTAGTAACTGGTGTGGGAAGGCCCAGACCACAGTGGTTCCAAGTCAGTGGTCCTGGATTGTTGAAACGGTTGACCAAGCCTTGGACAATAAATAGTAAGCAGCATTCATCCCCCATGGCAGTGTTCCCAACCTTCCTAAAGCTGCCGCCGCCCTATAATACAGTTCATCAGGTTGTAGTAACCCCTAGTCATAAAATTATTTTTGGTGCTATTTCATAACCTTAAATCTGCTATTGTTATGAGTTGTCATGTAATTATCTATATTTTCTGATGATTTTAGGTCGAGACCCACTATTCTATGGCCTCTACTTCAGTTCCTACCTCCCAGGTTCTTCTATGATGACTGTAACTCTAAGATGAAATAAATGCCCCGCCCCGCCAAGTTGCTTTTGGTCATGTTTATCACAGCAATAGAACCTAACTAGGAAAATATGTAACAGAGAACCTGATACCTTCTTCTGGCCTCTGTGAGAACTACATTCCTTAAAAACTGACATCTAAATAAGTTATTATAAGGGCCAAAAATGAATTATTAGCAGTAAATCTGATTTAATCTACTTGTCTAATAAATACATTTATATATAAGAATCTAATCTAAACAGAAGTAAATACCTTTTGAAAGTCAACAAATTTTGATTTGTTAGTGTCTAGAAGGAACCTCTTCCTGTTGGCGCACACTGGATTTCGGCAGATATTCGGCTGTGTGTACTTGAACTGCTGCTCTACGTCTTTGATCACTGTTTGACAGTCAAGGCACAGGAAAGTTCCACTCACAAGCTCAGGGTGAACTGGGTGAGTGCGCACCACCTGCCCACTGATTCGGGTGAGCAGCCCAATCCTGGATGAAGTGAGCTCACGAATCCTATTTGAACACAAGCCACATTAATAGATATTCTTTCTGTCTTTTTCCCCTTCAGCTCTGGGGATTGAACCTAAAATCGCATACACTGAGCTACCACCTTAGCCCATTTCCCATCCACTTGGCATAAGAAATTTAAGAAATGTTTCTTTTTTATTTTTTTGTTTTAATGTATGGGTATGTCTCTATGGGTATGTGCATGTGAGAGCAAGCGCTTTCCAAGGCCAGAAGATATGGAATCTTCCTGGAGCTGGAGTTACAAGCGGTTGTGAGCCTCTGATACTAGTGCTGGAAACCAAACTCAGGTCCTCTGCAAACAGTTCACTCTTACCAGCTGAACTATCTCTCCAGGCCATTTCTTTTGATTTATGTAACACAAATTAACAATAAAAACAAAAATAAAAATGAGCTGGGGAGTGGTGGTGTACACCTTTAGTTCCAGCACGTGGGAGGCAGAGGCAGGTAGATATCAGTTTGAGGCCAGCTTGGTCTACAGAGCAAGTTCTAGGACAGCCAGAACTGAACAGAAAAACAAGTCTCAAAAATCCAGAATAAGTAAATAAATAAAAACAAAAATGAAATATGAAAAGACTGAAGAAATAAAAAAATTGGGTGGGTGCCATGACATGCATCTAAAACCAGTGTGTTGTTGAAGGGGCAGATCTTGGGTGTTCATTGGTCGGTCAGCCTAGCTGGAGGATCATCTCAGACTCAGGAAAAAATATTGTTTCAGGATTGGAGAACTTGGTGGTTAAAAGAGATTGCTGCTCTACCAGAGGATCTGAGTTCTTAGCACCTATTTCACAACCAGGAAACTAACTCACTCCAGGGGATCCAGCATCTCTTTCTGGTCTCTTTGGGCAGTGTACACACCTGAGATTCATTCTCTCTCTCTCTCTCTCCACACAGACGCACGCACACACCCCCTCACATACTTAAACAATTTTCTTCAAGTTAAGAAGATGTTTCAAAGTCATATACTTAGGTGGGGGATGGGGGAAGGTGGTGCATATATTTATTTTTATTATGCACATTGGTGTTCTGCCTGCATGTATGCTTGTTTGTGAGGGTATTGGATGCTCTGGAACTGGAATTCTAGAAGCCAGTGCTTTTAACCATTGAACATCTCTCCCAATCTTAGTGGTGCATGGCTTAATCTCAATACTTCCAGAGGCAGAAGCAGCCAATTCTGTAAAAAAGTGATTGCTGTGGGTTCAAGGCCAGCCAGTTCTATATACTGTGAGTCCATATTCATTAAAGTCCAAAATTCATTTTTTTACATTTTTTTTATTAATTCATTCATTTGGTTATTTTTTTTTTGAGACAGGATTTTACTACATATTTCTGGCTGACCTGAACTCACTCTTTTAGACCAGTTGGTCTTGAATATTCAAGAGATCCACATAAGCGCTGAGATTAGGCATGTGTCAATCATTGGCCTTCCTCCTGAATTTCTGCAACTGTTCTCACATTTTTCCCTCTTGGCAAATCTTGTCTCCCAAATTCCCTAAAAGATGCCTTAAAAATAGCAATACTAAGTATCTCCTTCACTTCATATTGCCTATCCTAGCTCCATAGAAAAACAAATTTCTCTAAACTAAACTTTCTGGGTATTAGGCCTAAATCCTTCAAAAATGTCAGTATGAACTCAGTGTGACAGCACTTGCCACGAGGAAACCTGAGGATTGGGATTTGAAGCCAGCATGAGCTACTCAGAGGGCCTTATCTTTAAAAGACACAAGCAAACAAGAGAACTTTCACAGTATCAGTGTTGCATGAGAGGTGAGGACACTGAGACCCAGCAAAGGAAGGCTGATTTGTGTACCACATAGTCAGCGATTACATGGCTGTGCACCTCAAGTTTTCTAAGTGCCCAGTAAGTGGTGTGTGATATGATGGGTCCTCTCATCCCCAAAGGTTCCTTCCTTACTTGTGTCTAGTAGGGAGGTCTTGGAACGCCACATAAAAATCCTTAGCAAAAGGGATCTCTTTTCGGTCTTTGACAAAGGTCTTCAAGGCGCGACACAGGTAAGGGTAGACTCTGAAAACCAAGCAGAGTCAGTGACAGATTAGTCTAAGTCTGTCGTCTTCTCCACATTTGTCAACTTTGAGACCGCAGCATTTCAACTGGTCACCATCAAACTTTATCAGTCATCTCCTATCCCACCACAGACAGAAGCCCCAGACACGCATGGTCTCTCCTTGAACCCGGGCCCCACTACTGACTAGCTAGACTGGCTAGCCAATAAGCACCTGGGATCTTCCTCTTTCCATTCCCCAGCCTTGGGGTTGTAGGTATTAGCTGCCACATCTAGTCTCTGTAGCTGTTGGGAATTGAACTCGGATCCTAATGCTTATACAGCAAGCACTTTCACCTGTGTGGCTATCTCACCCAGTTCCCCTTCAACTGTTCTTGATCAGCTACAAATAAAAAATTTCAGAGTCCTCTAGCTTCCAACCCACCATGAAAACATGACCATGCTTCTAATTGGTGTCTTTACTTTTCTTTTACCACTATTAACATTCATATTTATACAAATATTACTTAGAAATATAGACCAATAATTGTGAACAAAGTTTTTTGTCATACATAATTAAAAACAAAACAAGCTGAAGTTATTTCTACCCCTAAAACACTCAAGCTATGCTGGATATGGTGGTGCACACCCATAATCCCAGTATTTGGGAAGCAGAGACAGAGAGGTCTCTGAGTCTGAGACCAGCTTAGTCTACAAAACAAGATCAAGGGTAACCAGAATATTCACTGAGACCCTGATTCAAAACAAAAATGCTACACTAAACTATTAAAATGTTTCTAAGGAATTTTAATTGAAAATTATATATTAGATCAAAAAGGGCAGGATGCTTCATCTATAATATTCTCTCCAAAACTAAAACACTCATAGGAAGACATCAAAATGCAGTAAGATCCTTATAAAACTCTAGACTTGAGAGGCTGTTGAAAGCTTGCTTCAACAGGCCTACAAAGAGTGGCTACCAAGGAGTAATAAAGTTGAAAGCATACAGATAATTTGATTTTTTTCTCTATTTTTTTCTTTTTAGAATAGATACACATGGGTTAGCAAGATGGTGCTGGCACCAAAGCTGAGAATTTGTGTTCAATCCCCAGGGGGAAGGCCTGAACTGACTCATGTAAACTTTTATGAATTCTACACATTTACCATGGCATACCTGCCCCTTTAAATAAAGAGACATACATTACTTTCATAATCAGAAAAATAAAAACTTTTAACAGAACAAATACAACATTATTGCTATAAAGACCCCTAAGTTGGCACAAGTGGTGAGTGTTTCTAATTCTAGCTGTTCAGGAAGCTGAGGCTAGACTAAACATGAGCTCAAGGTCAACCTGGGCAGCGCCTGGGGAGGCCCCATCAGAAAATTCACTATTTGTGTTGCAAAGATAGGACTTTGTACCTAGGACTTAACTAGATACTCTAGGGAGAGATGGGATAGGTGAAGATCAGATCAAATGAGAAAGCAATATAAAAGCAACTATTTTTTGCTATCTCACATGAGGAAATCCAAGTTCCACAAAGGCCTAGGCTAAAGCTAGACCTGCATCAATAGGACCACTTGTTGTACCAGAGGGCCTCTCCTTGGAAGGAAGTAACTGTGACAGCTGCCCTTCTTCTTTACAGGGAACATCCAGGTCAAGGAGCTGGCTATTCAGGCTTCATGTCTAATCAAGGGAAAAATGAATACACTCTTACCTATAGAACTCTTCCTGAATGGTGGTAGATAGTTGTTGGTTATATTGTTCCAGGTCTGCAAAACTCACAACCAGTGTGTTTCTCTCAGGACGAATTAGTTCCTCTGCAAACTGCAAGTATTTAATTTCTCCATCACTACCCTGGAACCTGCAGATATATACAAGTCACATTAAATAGTGTAACTAGGCAGTAAAAATTAATCTGGACACTAGGTAACTTAGTATATTGATTAATCAGCATCGAGTTTAGGATCAGAGAGGTCCACATTTGGTATTTACATGATTTGGGGCAAATTATACTTAATCTCATAAAATTGCTGATGAGTAGATGAGGGAATACCTTTAAAATGAATTGTACAATGCTTACACATTTATGTATTTATCCTATTTGTTTGTGTTTATACTGTGTCCCACATGTGAAAGTACAACTTACAGGGACTAGAAAGATGGCTCAGCTGTTATGAGTGCTTGCTGATCTTCCAAGACCTGAGTTCTGTTCCAAACACTCACATCAGGAAGCTCACAATTATTGTAATTCCAGATTTAGGGGATCTGACACCCTTTTCAGGCCTCCAAATTAAAAAAATAAAACAAAACAAAATTTATAGAAGTCGGTTCTCTCCTTCTACTGGGAGTCCCAGGGACTGAACTCAAAATTGTCAGGTTTGCAGTACCCACTGAGGCATTAGCCCCAGCCCAACTCAATTAACTAATTTAACATTTTTTTTTTCTTAAACATTTTAGATTTTATGTGTATGAGTATTTTACCTTCATATATGCATGTGCACCATATATGTAGAGGTGCTTAAGGAGGCCAGAAGACAGTAATGGGTGTCCCTGGAACTGCAGTTACCAATTGAGTGCTGGGAATAGAACCTGGGTCCTCTACATGAACAGCCAATGCTTTTAACCACTGGGCCATCCCTAGCCCTGATTCAACAGTTTCTCATTTCTTCTTTTTCCCCTTCTTCCATGTCAGGGTTTCTTTGTGTAGCCCTGGCTACCCTGAGGCTTTCTCTATTTCAAACTCAGAGATTCACCTGCCTCTGCCTCCTGGTACTGGGTTTAAAGGTGTGTGCCAGTAACACACACCCAGAGGTACCCAGATGATTTAACATTTTCTTTTTTTTAAAGATTTATTTATTTATTGTATGTAAGTACACTGTAGCTGTCTTCAGGCGCGAGAAGAGGGTGTCAGATCTCTTTTCAGATGGTTGTGAGCCACCATGTGGGTGCTGGGATTTGAACTTATGACCTTCAGAAGAGCAGTCGGTGCTCTTACCCACTGAGCTATCTCTCCAGTCCCGATTTAACATTTTCTAATGAACAGGTTTTTAAAATTATTGTTATGTGTAATTAAAATCAAAGAGTTAAAATCTAAATATTAAATTCCTATTCGCCATAATTTAAGAAGCAGAATAAAAAGGCAGGAAACATGGTTCAGTGCTAGTGCTTGCTTAGCACGCACAAAGTCTTAGGTCTAACCTCTAAAACACACACACACACACACACACACACACACACACACACTTAAAGCAAGCAAAACAAACAACACCCCACACAGAAATGAGGTATCACCACTAAAGGCCTCAAGAAAATGAAAGTACATCAATTTTTTTGGTGGTGATGGGCAAAATCAATTCCTTTTCCAACTACAGAAAAAAGCACTCAAGCATTAAGTATTACATCTGATATCTAAAAGTACAGAAAAGGTCGTATTGTTTCTGTCCTGGGGCTGGCATTCTTAGGAGATAAAACCCATAAACAATAAATGTTTCTATTGACAAGAAGCACCAGAAATACAAGTCAATTATGCCTATAGGAATAGCTATAATAAAGATTCAGCTATGTAAAAGGTGGCATTGGTGTCATTAAAAGGTAAATTTATGAAAAAGGAGTGGCAGAGCTTGGTGATGTGGGCATGTTAATCCTTGTTACCGAGTCTAAAGGTGGAAAGTTGGAAGTTCAAAGACCCACTAGGCAACTTAGAGGGACCTTCTCTCAAAATTAAAAAAGGCAAAAAGGCCCAGGGTGCTGGGTGCAGTGGTGCATTCCTTTATCCTAGCACAGAGAATGATTTCTGTGAATCCAGATAGCTATGGCAACACAGTAAGGTCTGTCAAATAAAGATATAAAAGGGAGTAGATGCTGGAGATACAGCTCAGGGGTAGAATGCTTGTCTAGCATGTGTATTCCTTCCCTAACACATTAAGAAAACAAGCAAGCAACAAAAAGACAGATTGCTGAGCCACCCATGGTGAGTGAGGGTGGTTTTGGAGAATGTAACTATTAGAAAATTTAGACATAGCTGGGTGGTGACCGTGCACACCTTTGTTAGGCCCACTGCTTGGGAGGCAGAGGCAGGCACATCTCTGAGTTTAAGGGGCTACACAGAGAAACCCTGTCTCAAAACAAAAACAAAAAAGAAATATTTAGACTATTCTGTCAACAAAAGCAAAGCTGCTCTGTGAAAGGAAGTTGACTATTTTAAAAACTAAGTCCTGTTTACGCTTAGCTCCAGCTAGAAAAGGCACTTTTGCTTTTTATTATCTGCTGAAATGAACTTTTCCAAAAGACCTTTGTGAAGATGGCCAGAAGGCAGAGGATCCCATAGCTGACAAGAGAAAGCATCTGGAAACTAGCAGGCCTACTGGGATCACAGGGAAAGAAGGAGCTGCTGCTTGTTGCCTGAAAGGTCTAGGGCAGTGGGTGTCAACCTTCCTAATGCTGAGATCCTTTAATACAGTTCCGCATGTTCCCAACCACAACATAAACCATTTCATTGCTGCTACTTCATAACTGTAATTTTGCTGTTATGGATCTGATATGTGCCCCAAGGGGTCCTGACCAGCATGTTGAGAACTGCTGGTTTACAGACTTTCATCAAAAGGAGTCTTGGGTTTTGAAGGACGAGCAGCTGTACTGAATGCTAAAAACATTACAAAGGTAGGCATATAGAATTTAAATGACAGCGGGCTTTTTGTTTGTCTTTCAGCACCGGGGGTGTCTACAGGTAGCCCTGGCTGTCCTGGAACTCTGTAGAGCAGGCTGGCTTCATAGGATGTGCCCACCTCTGGCTTATGCCACATCACTGCTCTGCTTACAGTTTTCAGTGTAGCACAACTTCAAAAGGACGACGAGTCGATCAGCAATCTGTGGTAACCAGTATACATGTGCCATGCTATTTTATTCTGCCTTAAAAAGAAAACCCTCGACTACAATAAGCTGCATGTCTAGCAAAATCAGCCACACACACTTATCCGAGGCACCTATAGTGACCCGGTTCAGTGTTAGAAGTGTGGCAGTTGTCAGGAGGCTAGGAAAGGCTATTAGTATGTAGAGTTGAAAGAATTTCAAACAGGGATCACTGTTGTACAAATTGAATACACTTCAAGATGCTTTTTGTACACTCCCAAAAGGTCAAAACTGTAAGTTTTTTGTTATATACTGACATAATCTTTAAAAAGAAAAAGGAAAAGAAAAAGAAAAGAACTTTGTAAGCCAAGCCATGGTGTTTACACTCCATATTGGAGGTAGAAAAGTAAGAAGCACACTAGTATGTGGTTGCTGCTAGGTGGAGGAGCGATGGGAAGGAGGCAGATGTCCAGAACAATTCTTTCATTATATAGGGCATGACTGTTCATTTCACGGAACAGTCATCAAGCCATAGGTTCCTGTTAGAACTTTCTTCAACACAAGCTGGCCCAGGCTCGCTTGCACTGCAAGCTCCCGGTTCCTGGCTGTGTGCTCAACCCCACCCAAGAGGTAACGGCCCCCCTCAAACCCTGCCCTCACGGGGCTGTGATGTGAGCCCCGAAATAAAATAGGAAAGACTGGGTTTCAGCATCGCATCAACCAGGCATGGCGGTGCACATCTGTCATCCCGGCACAAGCTAAGTGGAGGCAGGAGGATCACAAATTCAAAATCATCTTTGGCTACACAGCGAGTTCGAAACCCCGTCTCAGAAACGCAAAGAGAAAAAAAGCACTGTATGACGCAAGGGAGCACTGCGGTGGGGAAAGGAAAGGCGTCAAGGAGGCTTTGGATTCTGGCCTGGCCGGGCCCCATCCCTTCCCGAACACACAAGGCCCGGTCTCCGCCCAGCCCGCGAGCCCCCGGAGGCCACTCACTCTTCCAGGAAGTCTAGGAACAGCTTCTGGCATTTCTCGGCCACCTCGTCGCGCACCTCCGGGTGCTGGCTTCCAGCGCCGGGCTCGGCGGCCGCTGCGAGGTCCATGGCAGCGCTGAGGGGACGCACTGCTGAGAAAAGACCACCGCGGAGGAGAGGCCGCAGCTGCGGATTGCCGGGTCGCAGGTTCCACGCGTAGCTCCTTCCGCGCGGCCGCTTCGCGCGCGCCTCCGGTTAGTCCCGCCCCCTCACCTCAGCCAATAATAGAGCAGGAGCTGAGCTACTTCGCGCCAAGCCTGTCCAATCAATGGCGGTTCCGCCCATAGCCCCGCCCAACACACGCACTTTTCGCGCCAAAAGCAGACTCCTTGAACCTTTTGCCCATGCGCAAAGTAGTTGCACCCACCCTCTGGTTATTTTACCTTGAGGAGCTAAGTGATGGTGGATTTTTCGCTCCCTCCCTCCCTCTCTGTCTTTCTCCCTTTCTTTTTCTCTCTTCTCTTTTACTTTTCTTTTTGTCTCTCTTCCCCCCTCCCTCTCTCCCTTTCCACACCAGGGTTTCTGTAAATTTATTAAGTGAGAAAATAACATCAGAGTGGAAGGTAATCTAAAAAAGGAATACACTTAAAACGTTTCTCCTATTTTTATGTTTTTTAGGTTGTTTCCCTGGTATTGGGAGATAAGAATAAGACCCCGTAAAAGGGAAAAGTCACTCAGTTAAACCTACTGTGACTTGTCTATTTGGAGGAATTAAGGTATGAGCCAACCACAGGAGAGTGCCCCTTAAAAGTCAGGTGGAGGACTGGAGATGGCTTAGAGGGTAACTCATTTTGCAGAGCACCCAAGATGGTTTCTCAGCAGCTACATGAGACGGTTCACCACCTTTAACTCCAGCTCAGGGAGTCTGATACCCTCTGCTGACTCCTGTGAACACCAGCATGCATGTGTGCATACACATACACCTTTTAAAAACAAGTTATAGATACATTCTGACAGTAAAATCTGCAAAACATTTGACATTCTTTTTACTGAGAGAGGGTCTCACATAGCCCAGGCTGGCCTTGAGTTCTGGGTTCACGTGGTGCTGGGACTGAAACTAGAGTTTTCGGAGTGAGGAACAAGGGCTACCTTGCTAGTAAATGACATTGCCAGTCCGTCCTTGACTTTGATACCTTGGTGTTGATAACTTGTTTCACCACCAGCACTTATTTTAAGATTTATTTATGTATTTGAGTACACTATAACTGTACAGATGGCTGTGAGCCTTCATGTGGTTGCTGGGAATTGACCTCTGCTTGCTCCGGCCCCACTCGCCAAAAGATTTATTATATGTAAGTAGACTGTAGCTGTCTTGACACACCAGAAGAGAGCATCAGATCTCATTACAGATAGTTGTGAGCCATTATGTGGTTGCTGGGATTTGAACTCAGGACCTTCGGAAGAGCAGTCAGTGCTCTTAACCGCTGAGCCATCTCTCCACTACCAGCACTTTTATCCTGGGCCTCTAGGACACAGTAAACCTGGACTCGAATAAGTCACTTTTTCGAGGCTTATTGGATGTTAAAAATTTAATGCCCGGCAGAGTAGATCAAATCTGATACTTGTTCAGTCCACAAGGCTGGATGTCTTAGCAGATCTTCATTAAATGTTAGAGTCCTGAAGAAACAGGTTCTAATATCATTGATGCCTCAGCAGCAAGACAGATGCATTAGCCAGTGAGAGTGAGGGCAAGCAGGCAAATGGCTTCCTTCTGTGTCATTTAAGGTACACTGTCACCAGGTGTGGTCCAGATATTGGGTGAGCCTTTTTATTTTTTTTATTTTTAGAGACAGTGTTTCTATATGTAGTAACCCTGGCTTCCTGGAATCTAATTTGTAGACCAGGCTGGCCTTGAAGTCAAGAGATCTACCTGCCCCTTCCTTCCAAGTGCTAGGATCAAAGGACTGTACCATCACTCCGGGGCATTTAGGGTGGGTCTTCTGATTACAAAAGATCCAGATTTAGGGTGAATCTTTTCACTTCACAGGTCCAATCAAGAAAAGAAAATCCTTCACAAATGTGCAGATGCTCCGGTTTAGTTGATTCTTGAAGTAAAGTTGTCAACCATGATTAGCCATCACAGTGTGAGTGTGTGTTGTGTGTTTTGCTAAGTTTTTTTCCTTTTGATAAAGCTCTAGTCCAGCAAGTGCTACAAAGTAAGACCCTGCCTAAAATAAATAAAGAAAAAAAAAAAAGAAATGTTTTTCTGAGTCAGATAACCCAACTCCAGAGAGACTGAATGGTCTCGTTTGTGGATACTAGTTCTGAATCCTTAGATGTGTGTATATAGTTAGAAGTAACAGCAGAAACCAGGAAAGTAAAAAGAACCATGGAGGTTGTACAGTGCACTCTAGGAAGGAAGATAGCAGATCACAAATGCTATGCAAGGGAAGACAACCGGAGACAGCGTCTGTGGCGTGGGGAAGGCAAGGCAGAGGAAGCCGGAGAAAGGAAGGACTAGAGCATTAAGGGTGACTGAAAAATTATAACATGCATACATATGAAGATACATTTTATGAAGTTATTCCAATTGCAGTGATAATACTCCCTTCAAGAGATATACACTAATACAAACTCCAGTCCTAGGCATGAAAATCTTCTCTTCAAGTTGTGGGCCAAAGAAGTCCAAAAGACTCTTCCCCCAAGTGCCGTAGACACCACACTTCGGACCTAGAACTTGGGAGAAATCAAAGTAAAACTAACCCGAAGTCTCTTCCCTGAGGACTCTCACAGGACCCAAAAGATGCAAAATCTAATTTTTCTTTGCAAATGGATGTCAGTGGGAGACAGCTTCCTGGTTAGGGATGGAGGCTCGTGTCAATGTCCCCTACAAGCACTGGGACTCTGTTGGCTTGAACCTGTGTAGGCCCTATGCGTGCTGTCAATCTGCATCCTAATGTGCATCAATCCTGTTGTATCTGGGACAGTGTTTCCTGGGTGTCTTCCATCCCCTCTGCCTCTTCCAGTCCTTTGGCCTCTTCTTCCACATAGCCTCCTAAATCCTGAAGGGAGGGGCTTGAGGAAGACAACCCATTTAGTACTGAATGTTCCAAAATCTCACTCTCTGCACATTGTCTAGTTTTGGGTCGGTGTTAGTTTCTACCCACTGCAAGAGGAAGCTTCTCTGATGCTGGCTGAGTAAGGCACTGATCTATGGGTATGGACAAATGTCCTTAAGAGTCATTTGTTATGTTCCTTTAACAGAAGAGTATTTGGTTTCCTCTAGGCCCATGGCCTATCTAGTCTAAAGGCATAGATTCCAGCTTGTGGAGTGGGCCTTAAATGCAGTGTTGTTCGGTTATTCCCAGAATGTTTGTGCCACCATTTCATTGGCATGAAATACAGAGGCAGGTAGTCATTGCAAACCACAGGGTTTGTAGCTGGGTTGGTTGTTGCCTTTCTCCTCTGGTAGTGAGCAGAGTACCTTCTAGTACCATGAAATGTTAATGAGTGGGGGTAAAGGCTCTAAATCGGCACCAGCTCCACTATGTGTTTCATGGTGTCCCTCTCCTGTTTAAAAAAAAAAGGCTTAATTTTAATTATGTGTATGTATGTGTGGCCATGTCGGGTATGTGCACTTGAATACAGGCGCTCAGGGAGCTCAGGTGCCCTGTAGCTGGAATTACAGGTAATTTTGAGCTTCCAAACGTGGGTGCTGGAAATCAAATTCTGGTCCTATGTAAGAGTAGTTCAGACTCTTGAACACCGAGCCATCTTTCCGGCCCCTTTCTGTATTATTTTAAATGGCTACATATATTTTTGTAAAGACCATCCATCTGGTATATTTTTTAAATTTACTTTAAATATTAAAATTTTTTCTTAATGACTAATGAGACAATAAGGTTATGAGACAGTGTCTTGTAGTTCAGGCTGACTGGAAACTTCCTTCGTAGCTGAAGACAGTCTTGAACTTCTGATCTTAATGTTATAGGCATATACATCCTGTATAAACCACTATACATGGTTTATGGTTTATACAGTGCTGGAGATCAAAACCAGGGTTTCATATGAGCACTCTACCAATTGTGTTGTGGTTCTAAACTTTTTTTCGTTTGTTTTTTTTCAAGACAGGGTTTCTCTGTGTAGCCCTGGCTGTCCTGGAACTCACTCTGTAGACCAGGCTGGCCTCGAACTCAGAAATCCACCTGCTTCTGCCTCCCAAGTGCTGGGATTAAAGGTGTGCGCCACCACTGCCTGGCTGGTTCTAAACTTTTAACTGCTGGTTTCTACATGAGGGGCCTAAAATGGCAGAACACAACAGTACCTTCACATTTCCGAGGGCTTTTCTTGTGTCTCCTAATTCAAGAGTTAACTCGATGGGAATACAGACATCTAGTTCCATAGACTCTAGCAATAGGAAGGATGAACAAAATTCTCAATTGCATTATTCACTGCAAGAGATGGTAAGCTTCTATTTCTGTATCCTGCACCCCTGCAGTCTACTTAATGGTGGTTATTTTAAGTTGCTTGCTAAGGTATTTGGTGTCCCCTCCATGTACAATTATCTTCAAGGTAGTACTCTGATCAAGCCTTCAAAAGTTGTATTATTGCAATGCTAAGAACAAGAGTCAAAGCAAAAAAAAAAAAAAAAAAAAAAAAGCCATAGAAAGTGCTGTTTCATTTAATGGCACAGAACGGCATAGCACTGTGGAGTGAGGTGGACCACAAGACATGGGCATCTTGGGCAAAATGCTCTGGTAGTTTCTTGGCCCCAAACATAGAGAAGATAAGAAATAAGGATGAAAAAAATACTGAGTAGTGGGTCACAGTGGGCAAAGTGTCTTCAAGAATCTCTATTCTGAGCTCGGTACATGACTCAGGTGGTCAAGTGTAAAGATACGACTTTGAACTTGAGAACCCCTTTGTTTTTTTGTTTGTTTAAAACTCTATTTTTTATGTATGAGTACATTGACACTTTCTTCAGATATACCAGAAGAGGGTATCAGATTCCATTTCAGATGGTTGTGAGCCACCATGTGATTGCTGGGAATTGAACTTAGGACCTCTGGGAAAGCAGTCAGTGCTCTTAACCTCTGAGCCATCTCTCCAGCCTGAGAACCCATTTTTAAAAAGAGCTGGATATGGTGGTGTGTGCCTATAATCCCAGAACCAGGGAAGCAAAAACAGGCAGGTCTCTGGTTCTCAGTGATTAGTCATTTTGGCAAGCTCTAGGTTCAGTGAGAGATCCTCTCAAAATAAGCAAGACCCAAAGTTGTCTTTAGCCTCTAAGAACCTATACATATGTGCATACACACCTATATACACTTATGCAGCCACATGAACATATGCATCTGTGCATTTATATGCACATACACACACAGATTCCCTCTTCTCCCTCTACAAGGTCTCTCAGCAGAGGTCCCTGAAGAGGTGGAGATGAAGGAAAGAAAAGCATGGCTGGCTAGGAGGACCGAGAGCTTTGGATTCACCTATGGTTGAGCTTCAGAAAGTATATGCAAGAGTTTAGCTAAGTCAGCTCCTGAACCGTATATTCCAAGGTATTATGTCTTTGCTTTGTGGTAAAGTGGGACTCAGCCTAAATTGTAGCATGGAGCTCTATGTTGGCACATTAAGTTTTATCAGCTGTAGGATATTGTACCTAGAACAAGCTTTACAGGCAGGAGAGAAAATGTAACTCATTGCGTTGTATCTAAGCTAAGGTACATTGCTACTCCTCTCCTGGTGGTTAGTGCCTGGCATCACTAAGCTTCTACAAAATGCCTATTTTGTCTTTACAGTAGAGCACAGCCAGCAACTCCTGTGGCAGACAAGTCACTGAAGTTAGAGAACTAGCATAGATATGGTGAGTGCAGCTCATGTTGACTCAGTGAGGGACCAGGAAGCTCCCCTGGAGCAAGACTGGGATCGAGGTATGTCAAACCCTGGAAATCTTCCTGAGACTGGCAGTAGGATCACCTCCCATCTGCCTCAGGTCTGTGTGTCCTGCCTACATAACCCTGTGCCCTCGCTTCCATCCCCACCCCAGGTGGTCATGTAGCCCGGGTTCAACTTTCTGGCAGCTCCTGGAATCCTTACACAAACGAGGCATCCCCAGCATCCTGGCCTTGGCCAATGATGCGCAATCACCTGGTAAGCCCCTACCCACCCCGCAAAAGTTTAAGTAGCCATTGTCCACGCCCCTCCCCCCCCCCGCCCACAACCCCCATTAAACGACCTGTCTCACTGAAGCTACCTCCAAGAGTCTACTCTCTTAGACTCACAGCTGCCTGAGGTCTCTTCCACTCCTGCCTTGATCTGCACTACTGAAGCACATCAACCCGAACAGCACCACAGCCTCCACCTCACCACCCAGCTATTCTCAGTCAGCCGTGTGCAGTATGCAGTGACCAAGACAAGACAATTCATGGTGCTTCTTTTGGTGGGATCTCTCTCAATGGCACCAAATATCATATTTATATATATATATATATATATATATATGTATATATATATATGTATATATATATATATATACATATATATATATATATATACACACACACACATACACATATATATGCTATTTACGCATTGTGCATGTTTGTGTACTTTCCCATGTGCTTGCTTTTCTTTCGAGACGGGATCTCACGTAGCAGGAGTCCTCAACTGTTAGCCTCCTATGCTCACCTCTAGTGCTGGGGTCACAGCACGTGCTGTCATGCACGCTCGACTCTGTATCACTTTCACATCTAATATTAATATAAAGTCAGCTTACTTTTTATTTTCCCAATGTATATTCATCAAACCAGTTATAAAATCAGATTTCTATAAAGTCACAAGAAACTATCATTAGCTTTAAGTTTTTATTGAATTTTAGCCTCAGAATTGATAACAATGTTTCAGTGTTACTGTTTCTAGCCAGTGTTCTCAGATGCATCACATGATTTTGGAAAGTAATTTTTAAGACATATCAATTTTATATATGTTAAAATCTTGGTAATTTCTCCAACTCTTCTTTTTTCAATGTCAAGAGTTCAAAGTCCAAATATTGAAAATTTAGGATATTAGTAAGGTGGCCACCACAATATAGAAAAGGAAAAAAAACCTATATAATCTTAAACTGTTTGTTTTCATTAACATTTCCTATAGTGATAGACTATGAATTTCAACCATAGAAATTTTTCATTAAAATGTTCAAGTATTACCTATTCTAAAACTTTTTTACTTAATTTGTACTGAGCTACTTAAAAAATAATTGTGGCACTTTAGTAAGACATGAATTCTACTGCATATCTTAAGTACCTCAGGTATAACCTGACCAATAGCAGGTCACAGGAGAGAATAAAAAGTGTGGCTCTAAGGTGTGAGTCGTTTGGGGTCACGAGGAAACATTGAAGTCTGACGTACATTATGCAATCCTAAAAACAGCATCGTCACCCTTTCCAACCCTGTGGACAAGAAAATAACAGTTAATCCCCTATGAAAACCTCTCATTTACCAGTCCAATAGCTTTTTGGTAGAACATATTGTTTCATTTTATAAAACTGGAACGATACCTATTAACTATTCTTTTTCTTCCTCTCCCAGACATAGACATTCACTAATCTATTCTCTGGTTCTGAACCTAACACCTCTAAAATACCAGCAAAGTGGAACCACACAGAACTTATCCTTTTGTGACTGGATTATTTATTCATATATTGTCTGCATAGTTCATTTATGCTGAAGCACACACCAAAATTTCTCTTTTTAAGACTGATTGGCCGTATGTATGTACGTATGTACGTATGTATGTATGTATGTATGTATGTGTGTATGTACACACACACACACACACACACACACACACATATTATGGGGATATATATATCTTATTCCAGACATCCAAAATGTTCTAAACTTTTGGGAGCATCATGCAACACTCAAGGATTCTCAATGGTGAAGTCTATGAATTTATTCCAAACTTCAAGAAAATACAAAATTTGAAATACTTGTGGTCCTGAGCATGTCAGACAGGGGATCCTTAACTAGTACCACATTTCTGCTGGCCCATCTTACTCATGATGGATACTTGGCTGTATCCATGTCTCAGCCACTGTCAAAAACACCACTAGGAAGATGTATACATACGTATTTCTTTGATGTGCCATTTCTAATTCTTTTAGCACATACACAGATTTAGACTGCTAGGTCATATGGCAATTCTTTCTTTAGGGTCTACACATTGAGGCAGACTGTTGGATCCTATGGCAAGTGAATCTTTCCTGTTGAGAACTGTAATGCTGTTTTCTGCACAGGGCATTTTCCTGGTGACTATTATAGCTTAAGCTAGCAGAGCTCTGAGCCGGGGCAGGGCACCTCACTAAGGATTGGTGCCGCTGAGCATCTGCCTGTGCTGTGCGCCCACCAACCACCTCGTCCACATGGAGAAATTTCTGTTCAGGTCTTTTGCCCATTTTGAACTCTTTATTTATTGTGGATATTCATTTCACCTCATCAAATATATGAACTATAAATATTTGTTCCCATTATGCAAGCTGTCTTTTTCTCGTATTTAACTTGAGAAAATTATTTTTTTTATATAATTACATGTCTGTGTGCATGCAGATGTGTTCAGGAGGCATTAGATCTCTTGGATCTGTGATTTTAGGTGATTATGAGCACCCTGATGTAGTGCTAGGAACTCAAATCCAGTTGTCTGAAAGAGCAAGTACTCTCAACCTCAGTTATCTCAAGCCCCATTTTATTTTCTTTTCCCGTTTGCCTCCTGCCCTCAAAATTGGTGCTGAGAATCCAGTCTAGGAACTACACCAACAAGCTATATACTCAGTTGCCTTTCCCCCATTTCAAGTACTGGGGGTCAAACCTAGGCAGATAACTATTTTTTAATACACACACTTTTAAATTCTCTGTAAGTTCAATTTGGCTATTAATTACCTTGCTGTGTGTTCCATAGGTACTGTATCTAAGACACCATGTCTAAGTCCAATGTTCTGATGTTTTTGCTCTGTTTTATTCTAAGAGTTTTATAATGTCAGGTTTCTCATTTAGGTCTTGGATCCATTTGGGGTTATCATTTTTAAATATATTTTATATTTTGTAAGGATTTAACTTTGTTCTTTAACATGTAAATATCAATTCTGTTCTAATCACTGGGGAAAAAAATCATTGTTCTGTGACCTTTAAAATTATTTATTTTAAATTTACATATATATGCATGAATATATGTGAGTTTATGTGTACTGCTGCATATGTATGAAGCCCGCTGAGGCCAGAAGAAGGCATTAGGTCCCCTAAAACTGGAATTATAAATGGTTGTATTGTTATGTGGGGCTGGGAACTGAACCCAGGTCCTCAGCAAGAGCGACAAGTGCTCTTAACCACTGAGCATCTCTCCAGGTTCCTTTGAATTTGTTTTTCACTTGAGTTTACATAATTATTTATAAGCAATAGCAATATTACCAATGCCACCACCAGCATGAGGAGGAGCTCCAAAGCGGAAGGAATCAATATAAGCTTTGATTTTCTCCAAATCTAAAAAAGAAAACATAGCTTATCATCTTAGAATTAAAAAAAAGCTATTATGAGACATCATAACATGTTCACAATGTGTTATTTTTTATAACATATACTGTTTAAATATTGTAAATTACTTACCAATTCCATGGTGTAAAGCTCTCTCTGTAAGCAACTGAGGGTCATGTATTCTTTGTGCTCCAGACAATATTTCTTCTCCTCTCATGAACATATCGTAAGAGTTGGACTGTTTCTGCAAAAGAAAAACGAATGAGCCACTACCATTCTTCTGTGTTATCACACTTTTACCAGGATAAACATGGGGAGAAATGATGACTGAGTTAATGATGACCCTTCTACATAATTTCCTCTTGATGGCAGAACTGATAAGGGCAGAATAGTTTTTGTTTTCTCTGTTCAGATTTCTGTTCTCTTTACCTTACCTCTCAATAAAAAGAACACCTCATCTAAAGCAGTGGGGGTGTTTTTTAATTCACTTTATTGCCTGAAAAAATTTTTTAAATAAGATACGAATTTTGGTCTGTTTTGATTGCAAGTTACCAACAGATATTTAGTCTTTTTAATAAGTCTCGTTTAAGGAAAGTTAAATTGAAACTGAATTAACCTATACTTAATTTGCTGCATATCAATCATTTGATACTATCAGTTTTAATTTTCCAATAAACAATGACTCTGATTCCCAGATCACTTCAGCATTACCAGGAACTTGTTGTAAATGCTAACCCCTAATCGCTGCCCCAGACCAATGATCAGAAATGCTAAGGTTACCATTCTGCAATTAGTGTTTCAAAAAGCCCTCCAGTCTGGTGGTGGCGGTGTACACTCGGGAGGCAGAGGCTGTCAGATCTTTGAGTTTCAGGCCAGCCTAGTCTATATAGCAAGTTCTAGGACAATTAGTGATAGATAGTAAGACCTTGTATTAAAAAAAAGTGAAAAATAAAACCAAACCAAACCCCAAGCCCTGTAGATGGTTCATGAATACTAAGGGCTGGGAACCACTATAAAGCAAAAAGCTCTAAGATATCTGGAGTATTAACTCCTAAATATAATGTAAGCTTTGATTTTCTTCAAATCTATCAAATGAAACAATTTATAGTCTGGAAAAATGGCTCAACGGTTAAGAGCACTGGCTGTTCTTCCAGAGGACCCAGGTTCTATTCCCAACACCCATAGGGCAGCTCACAACTGTCTCTAAGTCTATAAGGGGATCTGACTCCCTCACACGAATGTATACAAAATTAAATAAAATATAAAAAAATAAAACAAGAACCCCACAATTTACCACCTTAGTGTTAAATTTAGAGAAGTGAATTCCCAGTTCAAAGTAAAGAATGAGACTCTCACTAAACTGAGTATCTAGTACTATTAGCATATATAGCCTCCATCCCAATAAATACTTAGAAAAAATTGACCTAGGATATTAACTTAGGTTATCACAACTAACTTGTTACAACATTCAAATTTGGTTATTGGACAATTCTCTTTCTTCCCCACAAATAGATGATTTAAGATCAAATTACTTACAGGATTTCTTGGGTCAGGCATGGTATAGAAAGGTCTTACAGCCAATGGATATTTATCAAGAACATAAAAGTCTGTATCATACTATTAAAAGAAAGAAAATGTGTTAGATCTATACAATATTTTGTGGAAATTTTCTAATATTAATCATTATATTAACATATAACCCCTGAATTATTTTTCTAATAATTTAGTTTTCTGTTTACATATGTAAAGAAAATTGGGTAATGTTCTTCAAATGGAAACAATTGAAATAAGAATTGTTAAAGTGTCTGACATTTCTTACTGCCTCCCAGGCTTCTCAGCTCTCCCCGGCGCCACACCCTTTGTTAAGCTGCAGCTGGGAGAGTGGAATGGAGTGCTGGAGTGCTGAGACAGCCCGCCCTAACATCACAGCGCTCCACAGAAAGCCATCTCCAGTAAGCTTACTATTTCACGTGCGACCAGCAGGAGGAGCTCAAGGACTTTCTACACTTCATTAAATTATTGTCCGTAAGTTTTTCTCTCCTTTGGCTTTAGATTTAGAAAATAAGAGCAAGAGTGCACAGGTTACACCTTTATAGCTCAGAGACCCTTCACCACTAATCTAATAATCTGGTGTCCTTTAGAGACACTTCAGTGTGGCTGTACAAATGTCACACAATGAATTTAAAAGGTTAGTCAGAATCTGCCTAAACATTTTTTCCTTTTTCTAAGAAAAAAGTATAATTTTCTTTACTAACTCTGGAGACATACCACTGTAGGGAAATGGTAAAATACATTCCTTTTCCTAAGGAACATTTAGGATTAAAAAAAAAAAAAAATCCAACACATGTATGAATCCTACCTTTTCCTTCACCAAACGACCCAACAGTTTTTCATTTGGTGTACTGAAAAAGAAACATGAAAGTAGTATTTTAGGGTAAAACAGAAACTCTCGGGGGTGGGGGTGGGGTGGGACGGGACAGTGGTGGCGCATGACTTTAATCCCAGCACTTGGGAGGCAGAGGCAGGTGGATTTCTGAGTTCGAGGCCGGCCTGGTCTACAGAGTGAGTTCCAGGACAGCCAGAGCTACACAAAGAAACCCTGTCTCGAAAAACCAAAATAAAATAAAATCAGAAATAAAAAAAGGGGGCTGGAGAGATGGCTCAGTGGGTAAGAGCACCAACTGCTCTTCCAGAGGTCCTGAGTTCAAATTCCAGCAACCACACGGTGGCTCACAACCATTCATAAAGAGATCTGATGTATGTCTGAAGACAGCTACAGGGTATTCATAATAAACAAACAAACAAACAAACTCTCTTAATTTTAAGATTTGTCTAAGTGTGTTGGCTCCCCTAGAGCCGAGTTCCACAGGCAGTGTGAAACAGCCTGATGTGAGCACAGAGAACTATACTTGCTGTTTCTGGATGGGTGGTCAGAGTTCTTGAGCACTAAGCTTGACTTTGACCAATCTCTCCAGTCCCCACCAAGCCACAACTTAAAATATTTTTAAATTAGAAAGGCACCTTTCTATTTAAGGTTTTCAAAGGATAATGAACACACTGTCAGCTGTGCATCTTGCTTCTTTTTAAAGACAAACATTTCAGGAAGCCACCGACAAGTGTCTCTCCCCCAGCTACTTGGTGTACATGCACATATATACACACATCTCCAACACTTAAAACTAGGCAGAGTTTAGGATTCTGTTGATCCAGAAACAGGAGGCAAACACGTTACTAATTATGTAAAATAAAATATAGTGGGTTAACATTAGAAGGTCTTGCCTTAAATAGTCTCCTTTCCTATTACTCCACAGAGGTTTGTAATACGACAACCAGTATACCCAAGTCTTTAAATAAACAAATAAATAATGGGCTTAGAGTCAAGTATATTTTTTGGGTAAGAAAAATTAAAAGCCACCACCTTCCGCTTCTGCATACCTCCTATGTACTGTCATGATAATTTAACTATTTTGAACAGGAACCTCTGAAATATTGACAGAAATTTTGTTTCTATTTTTACTATGCAATTTATTCCTAAATAATAAGGAATATGAATTACATTTAGGTAGCAAAATATGGAATATTGATAGCATATAGACATTAGAATTTTATGTCCAGTCCTGTATGGGATGATTTAGAATGTTCTTTACCCTTGTTATCATGGTGATATTTAAAGTGAAGTAATATTATAAATAAAATTCACAGGCAAAAGCCAGGTATGGTGGTGCACACCTTTAATCCCAGCACTTGGGAGACAGAGGCTAGTGGATTTCTGAGTTCAAGGCCAGCCTGGTCTAGTAGTGAATTCCAGGACAGGCAGGTAAAATAAAAAACAAAAACAAAACAAACAAAAAACAGGGAAACTCTCCACAATTCTCTTCTCTTTTTTGTTCTATATTACTAGTCTTTCATAAAATAAATTAGGCTCTATGCCCTCTATGGTCCTTCTCTCTCTCTCTCTCCTCTCCTCCCCCCCTCACCCCAACCTTGGCTATCCTGGATTTCATTTTTATATAGACCAGGTCCCTGCCCCCCGAGTGCTGGGATTAAAGGTGTGTACCACCATGCCTAGCCATAAAACACTTTTTTTTTTGGTTTTTTGAGACAGGGTTTCTCTGTGTAGCCCTGGCTGTCCTGGAACTCACTTTGTAGACCAGGCTGGCCTCGAACTCAGAAATCCTCCTGCCTCTGCCTCCCAAGTGCTGGGATTAAAGGCGTGCGCCACCACCGCCTGGCTTCATAAAACACTTTTTAAAGATGCATTTACTTTTATTTTTTAATGTATGACTGTTTTGCCTTTATGTATGTATGTATGTATGTATGAATGTATGTATGTGTATGTGTACTACTTGAATACCTGGTGTCCTGTGAGGCCATGGATCCCCTAGGAGAGGAATTATAGATAGTTGTAAGCCATCTGTATTGGAAACCAAACCAGGATCCTCTAAAAGAGCAGCAAGAGTTCTTAACTACTGAGCTCTAGGCCCCCCCCCATATAATTTATATATTATGTTATATATAATATATATTATCTACCTATCTCTATATATAATGTATTTATTTGTTGTGTGTGACTGTTTGCCTACATGTGTTCTGCAAGAACAGCAAGTATTCTTATCCACTGAGCCATCTTTCCAGATCTCCTTTTCATTCCTTTTGAGGCAAGGTCTAAGCTCCTCAGGCTGGCCCAGATCTTATTCTGTAGTCCAGCAAGCTTTGACAAACAAACCTTTTGCCTCCTGAGTGCATGGGATTACTTGCCTGTGCCACCAGGTTTGTCTTCCTACATTTGTCAAAGGGTGATAAATAAGGAAAAAACTGAAAAGTTATAGGCAAAATTATTAAAGCATAGTAAAACAGTATTAAATGTAACATTTTACTTTTTATTATATAAAATATTATTATGCAAAATGCCAATGTTAATAAGAGTTATCAGCTAGGTGAAATACATTAAACCTTAGCATTAAAGTTAAAAGAGAAAACATCAGAGACCAACCTTAGATCTTCCTCGTCATCCATTTCAACTCCTGCTTCTCTAAGCATAGCCAAAGCCTCACAATACTCCAGTCTTAAGGTTGGCTCCAGAAATTTGAATGGCTCACATGGGAACTGTTTGTTCACAGTTTGAATTTCAGTCTGAAACCTGTATGTTCAATGCTTTAGTTAATAAAATGTTAATTAAATGTTTCTTCCACGAGAGGTCACTATAAGCAATATAACAATACCAGGTTGAACCAAGAAAAGCATTATCAAACATTTCAGTTTCATCTTTTTTTTTAAAAAAAGTTACAGTAGCATTAAAGGATTAAAACTTTTATTTGCAATAACTATCAGCTAACACTGTTAGAAACACAAATACCCATTTTGTAAAGCATTAAAACCCCGACGTTTTAATCCTTAAGCCCTTTTTATACACAAGGACACTAATGCAGGTCTGCCTTGTTCTCCCACGCCTCCCATGCTTTCTCAGGTATTTCAAGAGCACTATTTCTTTCCTACTGGGATATCCCTAAGGTCCAATGCCTACCCTGCCCATAGTAGGACAAGATCATTTGATAACTGCAGAGACCTGCATTTCTGTTGTGAAGGATGCTTTCTTTTTTCTGAGACCCTGATTAGCCTCACACTTGTGATCCATTATGTTAACTGCTTCAAATGCTGTGATTAAAGGTGTAAGCCACCATACCTGGCTCAGAGATAGTTTAATAAGATTTAGAAAAGCCTTTTTTTTTTTGCTA
Source organism: Tokudaia tokunoshimensis (assembly GCA_036184795.1). NCBI lineage: Eukaryota > Metazoa > Chordata > Mammalia > Rodentia > Muridae > Tokudaia > Tokudaia tokunoshimensis. The sequence continues at coordinate 65,915,454 of BTHU01000013.1, read as the reverse complement.
AAATATTTATGGATGAAATGATATAAAACTTGCTTCAAATGGGGAAAGAAATGGGCGTAACAAGAATTAGCTGTAGACTGGCAATACTAAGTACATGGGGTTTGTAAGGCTTAATGTCCCTAATTTAAAGATGTTTTAAAGTAAGGGTTGGAGAGATGCCTCAGTGGTTAAAAGCATTCTTCTTTTGAAGAGGACCCAAGTGCAATTCCTAGTACCCACATCAGGTGGCTTGTAGCCCTGTAACTGTAGTGTTAGAGAAATTGACACCTTCTAGACTCAGAGGACACTTGTGCTTATAACATATACACATACCACCCCTACATATGCATAATAAAAAGCAAAGTCTTTACGCCCATATGGGATTACAGGTGTGTCACACCTGGCACAGTCATTGATTTGGAAATGACTGCTGCTTTGACGTTTTGCTTCTACTCTCTGAGACCGCCCCAACAGTTGACAGGTTCCATCTGTGTATTGTCCTGCATCAAAGATGAGCGGGATGCAGCACAAGTCTGACAGCCCAAATTACAAGGGACAGAATAACAAACTGTTTCTAAATGAGCTATAAACTATAACAGAAGGCTGTTTTTCAAATTGTTGCCTCCATCACCCCTCCCCAAACAAAACAAAAAACACCAAAAAAACTGAAATTGTTTTGAAATTAAGGCCATTTCAGGATATTAAATAATTGTAACCTTTCTTGAAGTCCTTTGAATATTTGCACCAAAGTGTCAGCAATCTCTTCTACAACTTCATGGTAATGATAATTAAAGGCCATTTCAATATCCAAACCAACAAATTCAGTCAGATGTCTATGGGTATTGGAGTCTTCGGCTCTGAAAACTTAACCAAAGAAAAATAGCACAATATTTTAAGTCTTGGGTAAGTGAGGACTTAAATGCAGAGTTCTATTGGGTAGTGCCCAAGTGATACTGTTTTCCCACCCCACAGAGCGAGATGGAGCACTGATCAGCCATCTGTTTCAGCATTCTCCTAGACAGCAAGTTCATTACAAACTCCCAAGTCCTAGAGAAAAGCAGAACCAAATGCAAATTAATAAGCAGCTCTTGAGAACCCCCAGGGAATGCAAGATCCTGAGGCACCACCTCAATAATTAAAACCAGACTCAATTATGACCAATATAGTGAGTTTGTCTCCATTTTATTAAAATATGGCTCAAGCAAAATGAACCTGCATAAATGAAGTAACATTATACACGTTGCAGCAACTCCCACTCCAGTTCCTATGCTCTCTGCATCTCCCTGCAGTCCTTCTGACCAGCTTGGCTCATCTTTCACTCTCCCACCACATTAAGATTCCTGTAACACAGCCCTGCTTGGACACTCACAAGGACTCCCAAAAGATTACTCTAACAAGACATAAAATGACAAAAGTCTGAAACCTTTGTACTCTGCAATTTAATCTTAGCCTATCCTTCTACATTCTAACCACTCTTATTTCTGTTTTCTCTGGTACTCCGTACTTTTACCCATCCTGGCCCTTCTGACTAGAACACCATCTCAGTTTTTATATATCCTACTACATCCTTAAAGCCCATTGTAGTTTGAATTTTCTTTCATGGAGATTCCAGCAGACAATATTTCTACACTCACTGATAATTTTACAGCACATTCTGATTCTTCTTTTTCTTTTGAGACAGGGTCTCACTCAGTAGCCCTAGTTATCTGGAACTCATGATGATCCTCCTGCCTCAGTCTCCTGAGGGCTGGGTTATGAGCCACCACATGACTCCCCTGACACAGACTTAAAGGTGATGTCATTTGGATATATAATCATGGGATTATTTTGCAATTCGTTTGCTTATTCCCTGTGACTTATCTATGCATGCATCACATATTCAGTCCCAGAAGTGGAGATAACATGTTACCTTTTCACTCAAGGCATGGTCTGTAAACTAGGAGTAGCAGCAGTTATCTGGGTGTCTGTCAGAGCCCAGTCTCAGGTTTGACCTGAGGATGCTTCAGAACCTGCATTTTACCAAGTTCCCCATCAGCATTTCGTGAGTGCTGTTGATTCTTCTATGAACATGGCACCCAGCATAAGAATATATATGTAATACATGTCTGGCAAATAACTGCTTAATTTCAGAAAATTAAACATTTAAATTTTGTCCCAATTTCTCTATTAGCAAAAGCTTAAGCTTTGTTCAACTATCAAAAACCTTATATTGTATGTCTGTGCAGTGTCCACAAAGGCTAGAAGCAGGCATCAAATTCCCTGTAACTGGAATCCTAGTTGGTTGTTGGCTATGGCCCAGCAGTTCAGAGCACTGGCTTCTCTTCCAGAGGACCTAGGTTTGATTCCCAGCACTTGCACAAGAACTCATTGAGATTCATCTGCCTCTGAGTTCTAGAATTAAAGGTATATATCAGCATGCCTGGCTGGTCCTCAAAGCATGAACTTTTTTTTTTTTTTTTTTGGTTTTTCGAGACAGGGTTTCTCTGTATAGCCCTGGCTGTCCTAGAACTCAGAAATCTACCTGCCTCTGCCTCCCAGGTGTTGGGATTAAAGGCATGAGCCACCACTGCCCTGCTCAAAGCATGAACTTTTAAGATGAGGTATTGTCATTGACACTTGAGTGTATGTTTTCATTTCTATCTTGAAGTTCAGTTCAATATTTTTTTTTCCTTTTCTTTTTAGGGAACTTAATGGAGAGCCCTACACATACTAACAAATGTTCTACCACTGAGCCAGCTACATCCCCTGCTCTTAAATTCTAGGGTTTGTATAGTCAGTATATAAAAGTATTTAAGCTTTCAAAGTATCTAAACTCATAACTACTCTAAAATTAATGGACTTAATACAATTGTTTAACTCAACATAATCATACAAATAATAAACATATCAATGACAATATCTTACCTGGTCCAATGCAGAAAACCTTCTCAAAATCAGCACAAATGCACATCTGCTTATACAGTTGTGGAGACTGAGCAAGGTAGGCATTATTTTTAAAATAGGACACAGTAAAAACATTGGCTCCTCCTTCACTGGCAGCTGAAATAAAATTATTCACATTATCATAACCAATTGTATTAAGTCATGTAAATTCTTAATTAAAAGAAAAAGTAGGTCACTTAGAGAAAAAAAGAAAACCTAGAAACTGGAGAACTGCAGATAAATGTTCCCTTTTCTGAACTGATTTTATATCTATTACTTTAAGGCTATAGAAACCTAAATGAATACACACAAGGAAAAAAGATTCTTATTCTCTTCCTTCCTTCTTTTCTGAGACAGGATCTCATCAAGTGAGGCTACTGCCTTAATGATTTTTCTAAGAGCTACTAAACAGTTTCGTTTTTGAGAAAGGGGTTCTCTGCATTTCCCTGGCTCTCTTGGAACTCACTCTGTAGTTCCAGAGGTCCACCTGCCTCTGCCTCTGCCTCTGCCTCCCAAGTGGGGGGATTAAAGGTGTGTGTCACCACATCTGTCTGGCATTTTAATTATTTTTCTAACTGTAGCAAAATATAATGTTTATTTTTTTAAATCTATAATTAACTGCTATTCTTGCTTTTTACTTTTATGTAATATATGTATATCATATGCATACCTTGTAGCAGAGGAGATCAGAAGAAGGCACTGAATTTCCTGAAACTGGAGTTACATACAGAGGGTTCTAAGCTACTGTGTCCATGCTGGGAACTGAATCTGGGTCCTCTGAAGAGTAACAAGTGCTCTTAACCACCGAACCATCTCTCCAGCCCCATGAATAATAATCTTTAAAAATATTTATTGACTTAGTGTATATGCTCGGCTGTGGGGAATGCATTTGAAGGTCAGAGGACAGCTTATGAAAGTTGGTTCTCTCCTCCTCTCCTTGCACTATGTGTCCTGGGAACTGAACTCACATTGTTAGGCTTGGTGGCTGTGGCAAGTCTCTTTACTCATTGAACCATCACACACTGGCCTTGAAATAATTTTCCCCCCTTTGGAGAAAAGCTCTCATTATGTAGCTCTGGCTAACCTGGAATTCATAAAGATCTACCTGCCTCTGGATCCAGAATGCTGGGATGAAAGGTGTTTTGCCACCAAACCATCTAGAATGCTATTTGTAATACATCTTTTAAGTGATACGTCAGCACTTCTAAAAGGGTAAATGATCATGACAAGATTTTCACGCATGACATCAATGGGTATTTAGTGATTTTTACAATGCATTTTATATAAAACCAAATTGCAGTACCAATTTTACAGTAAAGGAAATTTACCTAATAAAAATATCTTTGGTCTAGTAGAAATTGTGCTGTTTACTACTGCATTATTTATTTCCTCATAATTACCACAAAATGACTCTTGAAGGAAGAATATGGAACACTGTAGGCCACGGTATTACTGACCTTGAAATGGAACTAAACCTTAAGGGACTCTTGGGATAAAAATTAACATAAGCAACACCTAGGAAGAGCAATTAAATTTTCTTTAATTATAGGAAACATTATGAAGCATACCTGAAATAATTTTAGGAGTCTGGATTTCCACAAAACCTTTGTTAATTAAAGTTTCTCGGAAGAGATGGCAGATGCCGGATTGGAGACGGAAGATGGCCTGACTAGTTGATGTCTGTAAGAGAGCATCAAAATCAACCTGGCCCACCAAGCACTCACCAAGAGCAAGTCAAACTATTCCTGTTCTCAACAATTTTTAAGTCCAACAGTACTAGAGAAGATGGAACACACAACAACCCAAGCCAGAAGGTGATGAGACACATCTAATGAATACATATGACCACACTGAGCCATTCTGACTAGAGATGTTCCTGAGCAGATGGTCTAATTTGTAAGAATTCCATTTGAGAAAAATATTCAACTATTAATGAAACACCTTGCTTGTAGATCCTCTTGGGGACTGTTTTTTAGAGGCAATCCCTTAAATGAGATGTATCAATATTTACATAGCATACAAATACTCTCCTAAGTAAGAGTTTAGTATGGAGCAACAAATTACCAAAGACAACACGAATGTTCATCTTCATGGTAACAAATTATATGCTAACTGTAGATAGCAATGCATTTGTTCCATTAAACTATGAAAATGAATATACAAAGGGCATAAGCAGCTTACAACTCTGGTCTACAATGGCACATAAAGCAGTAAGCAGTAGCCCTTTAAGAGCTTGCTACTGTCACCTTTCCTATTTTCTTTCATTCTTCCTCTTTACCTCCTCAATTACTCTGGCGTCCTTTGTTTACTTTCAGTCTCAATCAGGATTGATAGTGGCTAGAGCTCTCTATTAATTATCTGTGCTCCAGTCAAAAGAAGTGGCTTCTTAGCATTAAGTTTTGCCTAATACATTAAAGAAAAACAAAACAAAACCATTATAACCGGGTAGGTGTTTGATAAAATACCTGACCTCAAACCACACCAAGGCAGTCATGAGTTGGTATTGAGGCATTTCAATGAACTGTTCTATGGCCACAGCTCACTCCTGCTCAGGCACATACAGCACTCTAATGCAGACACTAAGGACCAGGCCACCTTTTTGCACCTCCTTTATAGGAAAGGAGAAGATCCGGGCTTATTTTTGCTTGTCTGTATGTTTGTTTTTCAAGACAGGATTTCTCTGTGTAGTCCTGGCCATCCTGGAATTTGCTCTGTAGACTAGCTGGCCTTGAACTCACAGAGATCCTTTGCCTCTTGAGTGCTGGGATAAAAGGCTTGTGCCACCACCACCACCCAGTGGGGGGCTTATTTTTTACATTTTATTCTGTGTGTATGATTCTGCGAGGTCAAAGGATAACTTAGAGAAGTTGGCTTTCTTTTTCTACCACATGGGAACTTGGTATGGATTATCAGGCTTAGTTGCAAGTGCCTTTATACCTTGAACCAACTTGCCATCTAAAAACAGGGCACACTTAAGCAATGTTACTTTATAATTCAAATTCAAAGATACAAATCAATGATTTATCACAAAACAACAAGTATTCTAAAAGCCTCTATAATCTGTTTAATTATTCACTTTGAAGACATTTATATTTAAGCTGGAGAGGATGTGTGACTCTACTTATTTACTTGTTCATTTACTTATTCATTCATTTATTTTGTGCATGAAGTGACTTAAAGAAACACTAGTTCACCCAATCACCACAAACTGTGTACTCTTCTGTTTTCAAAACCTAGTAACCTATACATCAAAGAGGTAGGTCATTATATTGCTACACATATGGAGACACAATTCACTTTGGTGAAATATACTCTGTAAGGGTCACTAATACATTTCATAGCTATTTCTTTCTTTTGGCAAACATAACTAAACTTAGTATTTTTAAAAAGCAATTTTTAAAACAAGACCAAAAAGCAAAAATAAAGAAAACAAGAAGAAAGAAATCATTGCATCTCTTCATCTTTTAGAGGACAAGAGGGGCAGGTTGATGGGAGGAATCTGAAGTGTTGAGAGTAAGAATTAAAAAAAAAAATGTATCAAACAAGCCCAAGTTTCCAATGACATTGTTAATGGTACTGAGGTTTTCACCATTCTCACAATAAGTTATTTTCAGCTTGTGGCCTAAAAAACAAAACAAAACAAAACAAACAAACAAACAACTCAATTACTACCTCAACTGAACCCACTATAGTTTTTGCTTCTTTCCAGTTAGTGGTTTATGAAGCTAGTTTATAGACTTGTGAAGCTGGACTGAGGAGCAGGAAACATCTGGTCAATGTTCCTCAGTTACAAATCTGAAATGCTCGACAATCTGAAACTTTCTGAACATTGATATGACACTACAAGCAGAAAAATCCACACTTCAAGACTATGTTTTATGCAGAAAATTAATTTAAAATATTGCATATAAAATTATCTTCAGACTATGTATACATACAGATTATAAGTGAATTTCACGTTTAGACTTCAGTCCCATCTCCAGAGCATCTCAATATGTACATACACATACTCCTAAATCTGAAAAGACTTCAAAATTTTTCCAGTTCCAAACACTACATACAAAAAACACTCATTCTGTCATAGAAAACTGGATAGAAAGCTATTTCTAAAATTATGCCTTTTTTCCATTCCAAATGAGCTATTTTTTTTTTAAAATCAGGTTGATGTAGTGTTGTGGATGGCCCTGGGCTTATATTTTGCTGCTAATTCCACCCCTGGAGGGGCTGCAGACTAGGTGCCTTGTGAACCTTCTCCCCACCTTAACTTTTTAAATAAAGGCTAGAGCCGCAGATTGGGCTGGAGGAGGGAAGGAGGAGCTGAGAGGTTTTGGTGGGAGACAAAGGGTCACAAGAAGAGGTGGAGGAGGAGGGAGAGAAGATAAAACCCGCAAGTTATATGGGATAACTTAGATGGGAATAGAGTAGTGTAGTGGGAGATCCACCCAATCTAGACATATAGCTTGCCTAAATACTGATTGAGTTGTGATTTCTTTTACCAGGTAATTGGGTTGGAAAACTACCACAACAATGTAGAATTTATAATCACGTTCAAGTAACCTCTGTGATAAAAAAAAAACAAAAACCTGGAATCACTGCAAAGCTGCAATTATATTAGCATAATAAGGGGACTTCAGCAGAGTTCAGGTTAGATCCCGGCCAAGACTCTCTAGCACACAGGCACTGTAGCATATGATAAAGGTACTACGGACTGAGAGTGGGTGGGTTTGCAACACAGCAGTGTCAGGCATCCCTTCGACACTGATTCCGGCCAACAGTTACCACACATCCAGGGCGCTCTCTGGACTACCTCAGACCATCCGAAACTATCTTTAAAATGCTATAGACTACGGCAGCCACCCACCTATGGTTCTTATAGCACTCCCAATATTCTCTCTGCTGTTCACATAAATCAGCATTACTTCAACTTGTTTCTGCCCCTACTCATTTCTATCATGGTGGGTTTCACTTATATTACCATTATTTCCCTTTAAATCATACCTTAAATGGTGCATCCTTAGCAATATCATCTATGAATACATGAATTTAATTTGCAAGTTAAATCACATTAGTTATTAAAATATAAAGTATGCATCTGTTTAACACCCAGAAACCACTGTATATTTCCAGTTTTAGAAAAATATTGCAAAACTGAAATATAAATTCCAATATGCTGGTATGCAAACTATATTGCCAAGAAAATCTCTTGTATTGAAAGGGTGTAAAAAGCTGGGCAGTGGTGGCGCATGCCTTTAATCCCAGCACTTGGGAGGCAGAGGCTGGCAGATTTCTGAGTTCGAGGCCAGCCTGGTCTACAGAGTTGAGTTCCTGGACAGCCAGGAAACCCTGTCTCAACAAAACAAAACAAAACGGTGTAAAAATTCTTTAAAAATACAGATTTTTTTTTTATTCTTTACTTGAAAAAAACTGTCTATTTGTTGTATAAGTGTTTCAGGCTTTTATAGTTTTGTTAATGACACTCTTAGGGATACATTGGGCTGGAGAGATGGCTCAGCAGTTAAGAGCACTCACTGCTCTTCCAGAGGTCCTGAGTTCAATTCCCAGCAACCACATGGTAGTTACATTACAACCATCTATAATGGGATCTGATGTCCTCTTCTGGTCTGTCAGATGGCAGCTACAGTGCACTCATATACATAAGATAAATAATTATTTTAAAAAGGGAGGAATACATTTTAACTATTTTTAGATTTTTTTTATGTATATAAGTGTTTTGTCTGAATGTATATGTATGTGTACCATGTGTATGCCCATTGTCCTCAGAGGTCAGAAGAGGTCATTATTAAATCCTCTGAAACTGGAGTTGCAAACATTTGAAAGCTTCCATGACAGTGCTTGGAAACAAACCTTGGCCCTTGGTAAAAGGAGTAAGTGCTCTTAATTGCTGAGCCATCTCTCCAGCCCCACCCCTCTTAAGAATGTTATTTACTAATATTTGTTTTAACTAAAAATGTATGTGTATGGTGTTTTGCCTGCATGTATGCCACGTAGTTTCAGCGCCCAGGGAGGTCTACAGGAGCACATCAGATCCCCTGGAAGTGGAGTTAGAGTCAGTTACGAGCTGTCACATGGGAGCTAGGAAACCATAGTGCAAGAACAGTAAGCACCTTAACCACTAAGCCATCTCTCCAGCTCTTGTCTAAAACAAAACAAAACAAAACAGAACAAAACGTAGCACTTCTGTGTGTGGGAAGGCAGGCACCTGCCATGATGCATGTGGCAGACAGAGGATAACATTCAAGAGCTGATTGTCTCCTTTTATCATGTGGGTTCCTGGGACTAATCTCGGGTCACAGTGCTTGGTAGCAGGTACCTACACGGATGAACCATCTTGATAGCTCCAAGAATGTTACTGAGTTAAAGCCATGTCTATTCTCAGGGGAGGGAGTGTGAGTTAAGTGGCTTTTTCGGTAAGTGCACCCACCCAACTCCTTCCTATTATGGATCACCGTGGCAGTTCATTCCACCCTCCAAGGGTGGCAGGCCACGGGAGCCTCTGTGGAAGAGGTGCACTTAAATCAGTCTCTGTGATTTCTCCTTATTCTTAGGTACAGATAAAAGTCGCCAAGATAGTAAACACTTATATATTTCCTCTTGGGGACTCATATATTACTTTAGTTAGTGTAACACTACAATTTATTTATTTCAAAAATCTTTTACTGTTTTATGTGTAGAAGAGCTTTGCCTGCATGTTTACCTAATAGCCCATTCATGTAAATGGGAGCCCCAAAAGAGCATCAGATCCCCTGAAACTGGAAGTTACAGGACTGTTACAGTTGTGAGCTGCCATGTGGGTGCTGGGACCTGAACCCAAGCCCTCTGTAAGAGCAGAAAGAGCTCTTATCCACTGTGTCATCGCTCCAGTCCACAATTTGTTTTTTTAATTGACCCCCTGCACTAAATGTTTATTACCTAGTTCAAGAACTCTTAGGTATTTTAGGAGATTAGACAGTTGTATGAGGTGTTAGTGCAGTCCTACCTCCCTGGAGTTGTCAGGTTATCATACAAGTTGAACTATTTAAAAAAAAAAAAAAAAAAAAAGCTATCGGGCTGGTGAGATGGCTCAGCAGTTAAGAGCAACTGACTGCTCTTCCAGAGGTCATGAGTTCAAATCCCAGCAACTATATGGTGGCTCACAACCATATGTAATGAGAAACAAACAAACACAACAAAAACAAACAAACAACCCCCCCCCAAATCTATGGGCCCTACCCAGCATGTTATGAGGACCTAGAGTCAATTCCCAGCACAACTGGATGTAAAATTTGAGAAGTAAAAGCAAGAGGATCAGAAATTCAGGTCATCCCGAACTATACAGAGAGTTCAAGGTCAGCATGAGGCCCTGTCTCAAGGGGGAAAAACACACACCCCACACACATACATACACACACACACACACACACACACACACACACACAGACATACAAGGGTCTGGTGAGATGGCTCAGTCAGAAGAGACGCTTGCTGCTAATCCTGATGACCTGAGTTTGATCCCTGGAAACTACATGGTATAAGGAAAGAACCAACTCCCACAAGCTATCCTCTGACTTTCACATGTACTCCATGGCTCCCTTCCACAAAATATATAAGATGGCTCATGCAAGTGTTGAGGACAAGGGTTCAGCTCACTAGTACACAAAAAGGCAAATGGATGTGGAGATCTGCTTATAGTCACAGCACTATGGAGCTAGAGATAGGAGTAAGCTAGTTAGGGAGATCAGTCTCAAACTGAACTCTACATTCAGTAAGAGAACCTGCGTCAATATGTAAAGTGAAGAGTAGTCCAGAAGAACTTGGCAACCACCTCAGGCCCCAACACACAGATGCACAAAGGGCACAGGCACTCACATACACATACATCTTTACATATGTACCTCCATGTAGGGAAATGTACATATATGTACATGCAAACCACAAACACATGGAAAAAAGGTGTTTATAAGGATCAGACAAACATGACTGAAATAACGGCAAACTTCTTGGTGGGATAGGACAACAAAAAAAGGCACATACTCTACTTAGTATTTTACCCAACATGGGCCCAGGACTGCTAGGATCTCCAACTTTTCAAGAAAAGTCATTTGGATGTTAGTATGGAAACCCTCCCACCCCCTTCTTTTCCTCTCACAGATCATAATACTTTGCCTAAGATAGCCCCCAACTCATATTTTTCTTCTGTTTTTGAGCTAGGGTCTCAGTACTGTAGTTAAGACTAACTTCTAATTGCCTGTGTAATCTACGTACACTTTGATTTTTACTGCCTCAGCCTCTTGAATGTTGGGATTACTGGTACACACAACCAAGCCTGGTCAAATCCTGGGATCACAGGCCTGTGCCATTGCACTCGGCAAAACTCCCATGATTCGCTGGTGGCAATGCATTTAAATTAAAACACCCATACCACTAACATAATTTTTCTGGGCCAACCTGTAGCATAAGCCAGTAACAATGTTCAACAAAGAATATGAGCAAACATAGTCTATCTAACTCTTATGGCCAAAATACATGAAAAGAACCTAAGTTTTCTAGGCAGTAAGTATCAGGAGGTTATTTTTTAACATTAAAATGGAGATTAAAAAAAAAGATAAAAAGCAAATAGAAGAAACACTAAGTGTACTACAAGGGGACACTCACAACTTCAGAAGAATCAAAGTCAGAAGGAAGTTGGGGAGCAGAGAACCTGAGCATGAGACAGACTACTAGGAGGAAGATGTGGTCAAACATGAAGAAAGATGACAAACCAATGATGAAACCACTGAACTCTTTCACTTGCAACCAAACCAAAAGGGAAATAGAAAACCCATGAGACCCCAATAGACAGTGACTCACTTCTTCATAACAGCACCTGTCCCTACCTGGCTGCACTAAATTGTAGGCAATTTCTTTCACATCTTGTAGTGGCTTAATGGTTGCATTTCCACTTGCTGACTAGTCTATAGAAAACATGTATCACCTGGAAGCCATGCAGACACTGGTTTTGATAATCATCTGTTGATTATAACAAAGCAAGTCAGCGTCCTGCGAACTAGTTAGTGCTCACCTGCTTCTGTGCCTGCAGCTCTTTCTGTGGGAAGGGTCAGTCAGAGAGCTACACTGTGTCTTGCATCATGATACTTACACATAGGCAAGTGGCAATTAGCTTTATGGTATCTCCACCCATTTCAATGTTGGCATAATCATATCAACAAACAAATGAGGCTTACCCTAAGGTCAATGACTCTGTTGTCTAATCTTGTATCCTGGTTAACGGTAGCTCTTCCATCCTTTAAAAAAAAAAAAAAGAGGGAGGGGGGAGGGAATAAGAAAAACAGGATTTTACCAGTATTTTGAAGCATACAAGCACACATACTACCCATTCTAAGAAGCGATGTTTCCTTTTAGTGAGAGATGTGTATGTTAACATTGTACACAGAAATCAAGAAGCCAAGAATAAAAAGAAAGTCAGGTAGAAGTTGGTGTTAGAAGGCAGAAATGATGATGCTGGGGATGGTATGGGATACTCTAATGCTAGCACTTGGGAAGCAGAGGCAGGTGGATCTCTGTGAGTCTGAGGCTAGCCAGAACTCATAGTGAGACTCTGTCTCAAACACCCCCCCCCCCAACCACCAACAAAAGAGAAAATGGAGTGAAGGGGAGGGAGACTTAGATTAGCTATGTCTCAGTGGGTAAAGCATATGTTATAAAGGATTAATACTGGACTTCGAATCCCAATTATCCTTGGCAGTAATAATGAGCTAGTTAGACTAGCTTAGTCAGTGAGCTCTAGGTTCAAAGTGAGATACTCTGTCTCAATATCAAAGGTGAAGAGTAGTTAAGGAAGACAGAGAGCCACTATCATATCTGACATCCAATATGCACATATGTACCCACATACATGGGAACATGCACACACATACACATGCAGCCACCCACACAAAACCAGAGAGGGATGGTAAAATGAGAAGGTACCGATAAGCACTACTGCTTTCTTTCCCTTCTCCTACGCTGCTCACTAGTGGCGCACCAGAACCACTACCAAAGGTCCTCTCAGAGGTTCAGGGAATCCCTGAAATCATTCTCTTCCTCCCTCCCTCCCTTTGTGGGGGTGAGACAGTGTTTCTCTGTGTAGCCCCAGCTGTTCTAGAACTTCCTCTATAGACTAGGTTAGTCTCAAACTCAGATTTACACCTGCTTCTGCCTTGAATTAAAGGTGTGTTCTGTACCACATGTGGCTAAATCTGTTTTTTTCTTACAATATTTTTAGTTCTCACTCATGAGAGTACTTTAAGTTTAAGAACTTTGTAGCTGGGCAGTGGTGGTGCACACCTTTAATCCCATCACTTGGGAGGCGGAGGCAGGCAGATTTCTGAGTTCCAGGCTAGCCTGGTCTACAGAGTGAGTTCCAGGACAGCCAGGGCTATACAGAGAAACCCTGTCTCGAAAAACCAAAAAGAACTTTGTAAAAGCTGTATGATTGGTAACTCCTCAACACTATGAACTCAAGATCTATATAAGAACCTAGATGTATGCAGTCAGGTATTTACACATTTTGTCTATATTTAACATAACGTCACACTTGTAACATGAAAGTTTTGTTTTGGAAAATAAAAAGTATGTTTTGGTCACTTTTACTTTTTATCTAAAATACATTCAAGCATGCAATACTTTACTGACAAACGCATCAATAAAACAAAAGCTTATGGCTTTATCTTTTATAGTCTTAAGAAAATAAAAATGGACTTTTTTCCTTTTGGATTCTAGACTCCTGCCTGCTAGATAAACCTCTACCACTGAGCTGCACCCCTAAAACAGATCAGGACACCAAAACATTCTAGCGATATGCTAGTGTAAGAGCAATGTAATTGAACCCGGCCTCTTGAATACTAGATTAACCCTCTCCCGCTGAGCTACACCCCCAGCCCCTGTACAGTTTAAGAACAGAACTCAAATCAATTTCCAGGTACACTTACTACAGTCAGTGTCACAGACTACCCAGAGCAAGCACACAGTGTGACACAAACTCTACCTCTTCTCCTTCCACTTCAGGTCGAATGGCATCATCCAGCTGCAAGGGCAGGCGAGGCTCAGCCAAGCTAATCACGAAAATCTGAAAGTGAGAAATTGCCAAAAATACTAAGAAGTCAACAAAACCTGATATCTTCTGTTTAAAGACAATCTACATGAAATGATGTTTGCATACATCTTTAATTGAAACTACTTGGTGAAATAAAATAAGGTAATATCCATTTAAAAATAAATCATGCATTGGTGTTTCGCCTGCATGTATGTCTGAGTGAGGAAGTCCTGTTCCCTGAAACATGAGTTACAAACAGTTGTGAGGTGCCATGTGGGTGCTGGGAATTGAACCAGGGACCTCTCTCATCAGTCATTAATCAACTGCCACTGAGCCATTTCTCCAGCCCAGATAATATCCATTTTAAATCTATGTAACAGGGATAATATTGTTGGCTTTATGGATTGCTTGAAGTCAACAAATATTTTATGAACATAAGTATACACCAATGTAATAAACGAAAGCTGTGATTAAGGAAATCAATTCCAAAGTTTCAATTAAAATGGAGTCTGCCACAAGAACCAAAGCATTAACACAGGGGTTGCTATGACTGTTAGCAGTACTCAGTCATTCCCCACCACCACCACCAGCTAGGCTACACCCACTTTCCTTTTATTCTTGTCTCCTTTAACTGTCTCCTCTCATCAAACATCACATCTCATTTCCTGCTCTTTTAGTCAGGAGCTGCCTCACTGGGGATGTTCTTTTATGCTGTCAAAGTCCCTCAATACTCACTCACACTAATTTCACATTTTAGTTATAAAAATAGTGAGTTTATGAGTAAGGTAGGATTTCCTGAGCACTCTTAAAAACATATTACCTTATCACTTAACCCGGTGAATTACAAAAGGGAATTACCTTTATTTAGTTAAGTCAGGAAAGGAAGCTATATTCTCTCAATTTGTAGATTCCACTTGGCATTCAAAGAAAGTGTCAGAAGGCTTTACTCTAAAGTAGAATTATCTATCATGGTTTCCTACACCCAAGTTTTAGGCTTTCTTTGGTTAACACAATCTTGATTGACCTTCAAATCCCAAGCTGAAGAACCCAAGTGCTATGACTTTCATAACCAGTGGAAAGCCACCCTCTCCTTCATTGGGTCTGAGTTCACACAGTACTTGGCACAAAATATATACAAGCAGTAACTGTTGAATACATAAGAGTGAGGGACAGTCCATTGCTTATGATACAATTTAAATTTGATGTAAAATACTTTATTATTATTATTATCAATATATAAAATATTATATTATGATGATGAAACTTGTAAGTTTCTAAGACTTAAATATTTATTTATGCAATATATGCAAGATATGTGCTCTGCCATTGAGGTACCTCCCTCCCAGTAAAAATCATAAAAATATGTTTTTTTTTTAAAGTCATTAAGTTTTCCTTAGTAGAGTACTGAAAACAGGTCAGTTGGAAGATAGTGGTGATGTATTCTTTTTGTCAATATAAATGGATTTCTTTAGTAGACTCAACATAGAACAAAGTAATGTGTCAGGTCAGCTCAGTAAAAATACAAGATTTCTATATCTCAGAGTTCCATGACAATTAACTCCTATTAAATTTAACTTCATTCTCAAATCATTGGGTATAGATGTCCTGAACTCTCCAAGTGAGCCAACCAGTCATTCTTACGCATGCTCCTAAGTACTCTACTCCTCCATTCTGTGGGAAGGCGTCTCTGTGTACATGTTCTTTCTGAGGGAGGGAAGAAACTATCCCTTGCCTTGAAAACTTCTTAAGCATTCATTCATTTGTTTATATGAATGTGCACACATATATGAGAATTTATGCTCATAGGACAAGAGTGGAGGTCAGAGCACCATTTTTATAATTGGGTCTCTCCTTGTATTAAGTGGGTCCCACAGCACACACTAACTGACTCAGTGATTAACATGAACCTCAGAATTTTATTACATCAATTTGTTGTTGTTTGATTCGGTTTTTCCCTGAGACAGGGTCTCACTATGTAGATCAGGATAGCATCAAACTCACAGATATCTATCTGCCTACCTCTTGCCTCCCAGCTGCTTCGATTAAAAGTGTATACCAATATGCCCAGCTATAACTCTTAAGAACATAAAGAGCTGACATAAAATGGTCTAAGAATCCCTCAAATCTATGAGTTTATCTGTGTCTCTCTTATGGGTCAAATGCAGGGTACCATGCACGCTAAGCTGTACTCCAGCCCTCACAATTATATTATACAAGTTACCTTCTGGATGTGCAACTCAACATCCTGCTGTGTACAGCTTCCAACTTTCTGATTTACTTTTCTCACAACGCCTTCTATGTCAACAATACTTTCTTTGTTGATGCTGTCAAGAGAAAAAAATCCTCAACGTTAATAATCTCATTAGAGGTGTCGGGATTCATTTGGTATTTAAGCAGCAGAATTTATCAAGCCATTCTTTAATACAGGAGACTGTTTCAATAAAGCCAGCCTCTTCGATCTACTTAAAACAAGCTACTACACAGTATACTTTGTGAGACTTGTTTAAAGAGATGACTTTTTAAAAAGATGCTACAGTTTAGTAGCCATTTATAAGACACTTGAGAACATAAAAGGCAACAGGACAAAGTGAACTGTGAAATGTAGTACAGTCTCTGAATTATTAAAAAACCCATTCTTATACTTGAGATTCACTAAGATCAGCATTTCCTATAATAAGAAGTACTGGCTTCAATAAATGCAATTACTGTTATGTAATGGAATTAAATAATAGAAGAAGGTCAACCAAAAAGTGTTCCAAGTACTGAGATTATTAGGGTGCTGCTTTGTAATTACAGTTTCATTGCCTAAGGGTTTTTTTGCTCACCTTGCCCCTGGAGTGTGACCAATAACCTGGATGTGCACTCACACTTAATGAATGCTTGTGTGACACTTGTATTTGGTGAAAAACATAAGATTTAGTGTTCATGGAAAAGTTCCTTTCATTCTGATACAGAATTGCATCTTCAGTAGTTGTGATGTTTCTAGACACCCTAGAAACCAAGCACTGTTACCTTTACATCAGAACACCACAGGAAGCTACAAGGTAATCTACAAAGGGTTTGAAAGCCTAGGCTACACTGCCTAGGATTCTGTCACCAACTATCTTTTAAAACAGAACTAACAGGTCAGGCAGTGGTGGTGTATGCCTTTACTACCAGCACTCTGGAGGCAGAAGAAGCACGCAGATCTTTGAGTTGGAAGTCAGCCTGGTTTCAGATTGAGTAAAGCCAGGGCTATACAGAAACCCTGTCTCAAAAAAAAAAAAAAAAAAAATTAACAATACCCATAGCCTTTCTCTCTTGAGCATCCTGTACCACAACCATCACTGAATACCTAGCTAAAGAAAAATCATAATTTGTAATTAAAAAGTAGGTGGCACCTGTAACCCAGAAGGATCAGGTTTACTGAGTCGTTTACTATGAAGAGTATTTCCCAATCCAGGTACCATAGTGTCAGTCTGTCTTCTCACAGCTGCCTCTCTGCATGCATGAGCACACCGATGCCTGAAGAGACGATTCAGGGCTTGTTTCACACGTCTCCAGGAGGAAAGTTTTATCCTAACTTGTCAATATAATAAACTGGTAACCAGTCCTACTCCAACTCTAGCACCAATCATCCTGTTGTCCATAGGCTCATGGCTCTTTGGTTTTACATCCTCTGACTCCCATGGAGAGGTCTTTGATAATCCTCTTGATCTTCTATTAGCAGGGAGCCTTTTTCAAAGTCACTTAAGTTAAACATGCTCCCCAGCCCCCTTTGAGACAGGGTTTCATTATGTAGACCTGGCTGGCCTAGAACTTATCATGTAACCATGGTTGGCCTCAAACTCAAGAGATCTACCAGCCTCCTGAGTGCTGGAATTAAAGGTGTGTGGCACCATGTCCAGTAACACTGCTTTAAAAAAGAAAAAACCATACTGACTTAATTTTGTTTGCGTGTGCGTGTGCATGTGTGTGTGTGGTGTGTGGTGTGTGGTGTAAACCAGTAGGAAGCCTTAAGTGACTGAAGTCCTGAGTGAATGTGTATTTGTGGACATGAACACAGCCATGTCAAGGACCCCCAAACCTCAAACTCATGGATGGGAAAATGGCAGTTTTCCTATGGACCGTGTGTAGATGTTGACAGTGTGCAGAAAATGTTCCCCACGGCTTACTCTCCACTAGACATTTACTGCCTCAAGATTGCTCCCTAACAGAGACTACTCCTCTCTCCTTAATCTAGCCATATACTATAAAACTTGCTTCTTTGATTAAATTGCATGCAATAACCTTCCTTTCTGTTTACCTCTATAAAATAAACATGTTCAACTACCATGCTAAGATCAGATGACAACTTGGGTAAATCAGTTCTTTAATCTGATCGTGTGGGTACAAGGGACCAAACCTGTCAGGCTTGGCAGCAAGCACCTTTCCTTGCCTGACTACTTTGCTGGCCCAATCTCTCCACTTTTTGTTATTTGTTTGTTTGTTTGTTTGTTTATTTATTTTGGTTTTTCGAGACAGGGTTTCTCTGTGTAGCCCTGGCTGTCCTGGAACTCACTTTGTAGACCAGGCTGGCCTCGAACTCAGAAATCCTCCTGCCTCTGCCTCCCAAGTGCTGGGATTAAAGGCGTGCGCCACCACCGCCCGGCGTGTTATTTATTTTTTAAGATTCATGTGCATATGATGAGTGTTTTGCTCGTATGTATACATGGGTACCATGTGCATGCCTGGTGCCTATGGAAACCAGAAGAGGCAGAATTACAGATGGCTGTGAATAGCCATGTTGTGAGACCTGAACCTGGGTCCTCTGTAGAGCAAGTACTCTTATCTACTGAGAAATCTAGTTTCACACAAGTTTCCTTCCAGAAAAATACTAAAATGCGAGTGTGATAGTTTGTATATGCTTAGGCTAGAGAGTGGCACTATTAGGAGGTGTGGCCCTGTTGGAGTAGGTGTGTCACTGTGGGTGTGGGCTTAAGACCCTCATCCTAGCTGCCTAGGAGTCTGTATTCTGATAGCAGCCTTCAGATGAAGATGTAGAACTCTCAGCTCCTCCTGAGCCATGCCTGCCTGGATGCTGCCATGCTCCTGCCTTGATGACAATAGACTGAACCTCTGAACCTGTAAGCCAGCCCCAACTAAATGTCCTTTATAAGACTTGCTTTGGTCATGGTGTCTGTTCACAGCATTAAAAACCCTAAGACAGTGAGTAAAGATCCTCTGCTTAGGACGGTTGGAGATCTCTTTATTAGTACTAGATGTTTCAAACCTGGGACAATTGGATGAGGTGCCTATTTAACATATCAAAGGGGACCTGGAGACCAAGCTCTCACTGTTACAAGACCATCCTGGCTGGCATAACCCAAGTCCTACCTTGAACTCTTCAGCCCAGGGGGTGAGACTGCTCTTCCCTATATAATCCAACATTTTGGTTACTGGCCCTCTTTGTGCCTTTGGACATCTTGGCTGCTGCAACAGCTCCCTCGGCCCCACCCCCCAGCACAACTCAGTCTGGGCATGTCCATTCTGGACTACCCCAGATGTCCCTGCCTCTGGATATGCTCTCCCATGTATCTATAAACTTTATCTTTCACCACACCTAGGAACAGTCAGTCATGTTTTGTTTTCCTATTTTTTTTTCATTCCCAGATGTTCTTTAAATTTTGGATAATCCATTTAATATTTTTATATATCTAAATTTATGACTTTATCTACCCCTATTTGCAGAAATGAGTGAATTCACAAGAGAAAAACATAAACAAGAAAATTAATTTATAACAAAGGACTAACTCTAAAACTTTCTAGTAGAACCTGTAGGCAGTTGAAAGTTTTCTGTGTATTTGTGTGTGCAGATGCACACGCATGCACACTTACAACACTACACATTTGTTAACACAGTGACAAAACTACCTGCTAATCTAATTGTTTTTTGTTTTGTTTTGTTTTTTCCCCTGAGGTGGGGTGGTTTTTTGAAACTGTTTCACAAAGCCCAGGCTGGCTTTTAATTCATTATGTAGCCTAGGCTTTCTCTGAACTCCTTACCTCCATCTGAGAGTCCAGATGTGTATGTACCACTATACCCAACCCCAGTGTAATCATATGATTTTTTTACCTGTATAAAGACAGTTAGTGTATATGATACAGTCTGCCACTCGAAAGACACTTGACTAGGTAACATAGAATTCTATGTCTGAAAACAAACATGCCACTATATCTGCATTTTGAAAAAGAAGTGTTATCTACCAGGTAACCAGAGATCTTGAGTTTCACAGATGATGTATACTGCAAAATAATCCCTGATGGAAAGGAAAGGAACTCCCAGGAGCTGATTTAGTACAGGAGAAATGGATGTAGTAAATTAAACACACCTCTTCAAGAGCTAAGTCAGCTGTTTTTATTATTAATGCCTGAAACACACCATCACTGCTTCGTATTAAATGCCTCTCATTTTCAACCATTCTTTTGATTCTCCATATAATTAATCACTCAGTAAATAAGATAAATTAGTACACTCTTGATATCACTATGCTATGTTCTTAAGGAAAAGGCAAAACCGATTTCATGCCATCCATTAGGAAATGCCAACCACCAACTTAAAATTCTAGTTATAACCAACAGTTTCCATAGGATAAAATTGCAAAAAGGATCATTTTTTATATTTTATAAAAGGCTTCTCTAATGAGTTTGGCTTTGTTTTGAAGGTTGTTCTTAATCTACGTTGGCCTTGAGCTCACTGTCCTCAGTTTCCTGAGTACTAGGATTACAGGTGTTTATCACCATACTAGTTTACTTGCCCATTTTCAGAGGCCAAAACTTAATCCTGACCTAGTTAGGTTTCTTTTTTTTTTTTTTTTTGGTTTTTCGAGACAGGGTTTCTCTGTGTAGCCCTGGCTGTCCTGGAACTCACTTTGTAGACCAGGCTGGCCTCGAACTCAGAAATCCACCTGCCTCTGCCTCCCAAGTGCTGGGATTAAAGGCGTGTGCCACCACCGCCCGGCTGCTAGTTAGGTTTCTATTGCTGATAAACACGATGGCAAAAAACAACTCTGGCAGAAAAGGTTTATCTCATGTTTTAGTTGAAGTCCACCAAGTAGGAACTCAGGGTAGAAAGTCAAGGCCTGGAGGCAGGAACTGATGCAGAGACCATGGAGGAATGCTGCTTACTGGTTTGCTCAGCCTGCTTTCTTATAGAACCCAGGACCACCTGCCCAGGGGCAGCACAGATCACAATGGGATATTCCCCCTCGCCCCCCACACGCATCAATCATAAATCAAATAAAAGCCCCACAAGCCATTCTGGTGAGGGCATTTTCTCAGCTGAGGTTTCCTCTTCTCAAATGATCCCTGCAGAGGTCACTGTGACCACCATGGCCAGCAGAGTAACAATGTGTGAGAAGTAAGTAGCCCATGTTGATTCAAACTCCAAACCTCAGGAATCTGACACCAAGTAGCTTATTTTAGACATATTTTGTTGAGTGTCATGGTGATGATTAACTTAATCTTGTATGCACAACAATAAAGCTTAAGTTGTGACTACACTGAAACTCTTTGTAAAATACATGTGACATCTTCCATAAAGATGGGTTCTACAGATTGACAAGCTCAAGATGTGGGTCTGGGGGAATACCTGGTGTGGTCTCAGCCACACTGACAGCACAAAGGCTACTCACCATGTCCACTCCCAGCCTTCTGGGCAGAAAACAGGTTATACATCCCTGCCTTTGAAGGGACATTCCCTGCTCCCCTATTTGCTCATTTGTGAACACAAGGACCTTGATAGTCCCCCCCCTCAACACACATAGATGCTAGCTTGTGCTGACACACAAAAAACAAAAACAAAAGACAAAAACAGTACAACTGACTCCTTGTCAACCTGACACACAAACGTATCACTATTAAACCATAACCTTTTTTTATCCCCAGATCTCATGTTTATACTAATATCATAATACAAAACATAGACAACTTTAACTGTTCCAGTCTTTAGACACTGAGTTAGATTTGAAGCACCCATATGCTAACTCACAAATGCCTGTAGCTCCAGTCCAAGGGGGCCTGACACCTTCCTCTGGCTTCTGCAGGCACCAGGAACACGAGTGCTGCACAAAGATACATGCAGACAGACCATTCACACACTTAAATTTAAGAAAAAAAAAAATCCAGTAAATTAGGCACAGTAAATTGAAATTAGTCATAATACAACTGCCAGTGAATCAGAACACAAGGTTGTCAGCATTAGTCCCTTCTCATGACAGATCTTCAGCACATCAAATGCTATAGGTGACATGACTGTCTGAGACACAAGACTGTAACAGGTCTTGTGCTTACCCCAAAGCTAACATTGGGAAGATCAAATACTTACTAATCCTTTCAGATAAAGAAAAGTAGGAAACTACAAATGGATGAAGGAATGGAGACAGGGAGGGAGGGAAGGAAGGAAGAGATGGAGGGAGAAAGAGAGGAAAGAAAAGGAGGAACGGACATAAAGGTGGATTAGTGAATTTTCTTTCCCTCAGTAGGTCATTGTACTCTGAAGATCACTGGGCTAAAAAAAACAAAACTCATAAATGTGGTGAAAAGGCTCCTATTCGAGTAAATAATCTGAAGGTCATTGCTCCAATTTTCATTTCTACATAGGCATTAGATGAGAAAATGTTGACTAGCATACCACTCTAGTCAAAGGCATGGTAATACTGCCTGCACATGGGGAAGATAGAATCCTGGGGAGGGAAAAACCAGCTCATCTTTCTTATCTCGGTGTTGAGTCCTGGGCCAAGTGCTCACTCTTCCACCCTCCTTTCTTTTTTCCCCCTTCCTTCCATTCATCCAGTTTTGTTTTGTCTTTCTGCAGTATAAGGAATCACCTAGGATGGGTGTTAGCAAATGTTTGCAATGCGGCACTCAGGAGGCTGAGGGAGGAGGACTGATGTGAGTGAGAAGACACCAGAATTACAGAGTAATTAGAAGCCAGCCTGAGGTATAACATGGGACCCTGTTATCTATGTAAAAACATCAACCCAAACCAAACCTCCAGCTTAGACTCTAGCTGACCTGGGAAGGACAGAATGCTCTTAGGTTTTAAGCTCTTTATTGGCTGTGCTGAGGCTAGAATCAGGGCTTCATCGCTCCCGTTAGTGAGGTACTCTACTTCCTACTGACCCGAGGTTCTAGCCCTTAAGCTATTCAAAAAAAAGTTAAGAAAATATGGTTTTAAAGCTTATTTTGGGGGGTTTAGTAGTTAAGAGACCTTGTTACTTTTGCAGAGGACCAGGTTCAGTTCCTAGCACCCACCTCTGGTGGCTCACAGTTCAAGGGACTCACCACACTCTCTGGCCTCCATGGATACCATGCATACACGTTGTGTACTTAGAAACACACAAAAAAATCATACACATAAAGTAAAAGTAATTTTTTAAAAAGACCACCTTATTTTTTTAATTACAAAAAAATACTTATCCAGATTCAAACGCTAATACAACTTCATCCTCTATGGTCACTGGTTTCTATTTGGTACATAACTCCACATTTTTTCCCTCATTTGCAGAGAATATGGAATGCTTTATAAACTTTATGTCACCATTTCACTGTATTTAGTTGAATTTATCTGTACTTTTTTTCGATGCTGAAGAACCTTAACACACTTTTATTTTGTAGCTCATAAAAGTCACTGTAATATGCAAATCTCTAAAGCATCGCCTGCATCATCACTTAGCCATTTCCTTCTAAGTTCCAGTTATGTCTAGTGCTTGAGACACGCAAACACCATTCCATTTAAACTTTACAAGTGCCCATAAGGTAGGCATTACAATTTAAAGATGGGAAAAAAACCAGATCCTAAGAAGTTAAGTAATTAGCTGATCACCATGCAGCTGGCCACAAAAGTCAAAGGTTATTTGTTACTGACCCAAAAATTAGCACTAAATTTAAATATAAGTGTATCTTCACCACACCTGCAAACAATACACTTTCATTCTTAAGACCCTATGGGCTACAATGTTTCTCTAAAGCGTTTGTGACATTCAAATAATGGGCCATCTGCTAAGAGTTTTCCAATGTTCACGAATTTTATTACCTTCTTCAATAGCACTGATAGAGTTTGATGCCCTAATGTTACCAACTTTAGCAGAGCTCAGCAGAATCTTTGTATGAAATAATAAGTCATAAGTTATATTTAAGCTAGGTGATATAATGCTATAACCTAGCTGAGAATTTCTGACATCAGATTTTAGACTTAATCTTATGTGTGTATGGAGCTCCTAGGGTCAAGAGAATAACTTAGAGTGTCAGTTCAGCCCTTGCCTTCTAGTTTGTTTGAGACAGGGTCTTCTTATCATTTTCCTGCTTTGTATGGCGGGCTAGCCAGCCAGAGCTTCCAGGGATTCTCCTGACTTTACTCTTCTGTATTCCTGTAGGAGTACTGGGATTACAGACCTGAAGGATACTGTGTCCATTTTTTACATGGGTGATTCAAATTCAGGTCCATAAGCTTGAATGATATTGCAAATGCTTTACCCACTGAGAAATCTTCCCAGCCCTAGATTTAAGTTTTAAAAAATTACTTAGCTGGGCAGTGGTGGTGCATGTCTTTAATCCTAGCACTTGGGAGGCAGAGGCAGGCGGATTTCTGAGTTCAAGGCCAGCCTGGTCTACAGAGTGAGTTCCAGGACAGCCAGGGCTACACAGAGAAACCCTATCTAGAAAAACCAATAAATAAATAAATAAATACTTTTATATTTGTACATGGGTGTTTGTACACAGTGCTTACAGATGCCAGAAGAGGATGTCGAATCCCCTGCAACTGGAGTTATAAACAGTTATGAGCTGCTATGCAGCTGAGAATCAAGCCCAGTTCTCTCTGTAAGAATAATTAGTTCCCTTAATTGCTGAACTATCTCTCCAGGCCTCCTAGATTAATTTTTAAAGCATACCTTTATCCAAAATTTCAGGACACAGCTACATACAGTCATTTCTTCCCAAGCAGATAGCAACTTGTTCCAACAAAGAGTCAATTCATGTAGGTTCAGGGAACAGCAATGAACACAATGCAAAGGCTTAGCTTAAGCTATATCAACTTATCCAAGTAGATACTTGGTTTGAGTCTCAACTCTAGGTAAGTATTTACTCTTACCAGAGAACTAACATGACTCCATAGTTTTTAATCTCCTTCCCATTGTTAATCCAAGTTTGGCCAGGTGCTTAAACCAGTGCAGGTGCTAATAAGTTTTCTATTCAGTGAGACTTCTGAGTACTATTTTTTCTATTTCATAGCTCTAATAATTAACGTAGTAAACAGAAACTTTATACCTACCAAGCAGTGAAATATCTATTTTAGGTGAAATAGCTCAAAGGAAGGAAAGTAAAAAAAAAAAACAACTAGTATGTAGCTAGATGACTCACTAGAGAATGAAGAATATACTTGTGACTCAGCAGCTATCAATAAATCATTTAACCACAATGACTAATACAAAGAAAAATAAAGCCAAGCACATATATTTATGTACAGAATAAACTTTGTTTTCAGAATCAAAACAGCCTGATGTTTGGGGTAGAGTGAGCATGAAGAATAATTCGTAATTTAACTTTAAAAACAACTGAAGCAGAGGCCAGAGAGCTCTGTGAATTCCAAGTCAAGCTTGTCTACACAGCAAGTTCCAGGCCAGCCAGGGCTACAAGGTGAGAAACTGTCCCCAACAAAACAAACATCTAAACTACTATCCATATTAGTTATAGCTCTCTAAAGTTGCTGCTATAAAATCAGCCTTAAACCTCAAAACCTTGCATTTATATTAACTGCTGTCCTCTATAAACATTTGATATTGAAAGGCTTCCAGAGCATCTTACCAAAATAAAAACAAACACAAAAAGCTGTTTTTATAAGACTTAATTGTAACTCACACAAATGACACTGAATTAAAAACATTTTTCAAAAGAAAAAAGTCTGACTTCTTGTTCAACTCTTTAAAGAATCAAGTGACAATGTAAAGTGAGGTCAAAAGTACAGCCTTCTGCTTACCAAGAAATTTCATTTTCAGAAAGACCATTTCAGACACAAATTAAGATTCTGGCCTTAAAATCCCTATGGAGTCAGACGTGTCAACTTCCCTGTGTAATTCATTCAGTTGCTTCATTTTTCTGCTCATTCAGTCACAAGAAAATTGATCTAACAGATTGATTAAAATGATCTGCTCAAGCGTCCTATGGCACTGAATCTAATTAGTGAGCCAACTTTTGGGTGAGAATATTGATAAACTGGATGATCCCAGGACATGTTTCCCTCCACATTAAACTCTAATGTTTCTTTTCAAGGAAAAAATTTCAAAAGCTCAAAATTAGCAATACAGTTTAGAATCCAGTTTAGTCAATAAGGCCTCAGATTTAATATCTAAAGTAAATGCTAAGATCATTATCTACTTAAGATATTAAAAGTGACCTTGATTTTTGCCTTTTAAGTGATTAGGAAACCCCAGCTGGAACTATCTGATTTGGTATTTTTAATAGTGGAGTCCTAGCTTTTCTCCACCTGGTAAAAGGCCAATGGGAATAGGGTTAAACATAGGGCTGTATGGAATTAACATATAAATACCATTCTTTCTTCCACTTTGTTGTGTAAGAGTTCATGTTTTACTGTCCAGTGTCCTTCAAAATGGAAACACCTAGAGAGCCAATGGTGTTCTGGTGCTCCCTCTGCAGTAAAATCAGCCACAAGCATTTCATATGTAAAAACTGACCCAGGAGAGAATAAACAGTAAGTGCGGATTAAAAGCAGCCTTTTCCTCATACACATATTTCTGCGGGTATTATTTTCTAAACCAGATTCTGGCAGCACTGTTAGCTGGCCCACTCCCTAAGCAGCTGGCTTCCCCCAAACAATGTGCTACAAAATATTCTTTTCAATCACTTCATGCTTCATTGGTCTTCAAATTTTTAACGTCAGCTAAAACTGTAAGTAAGCTTTTCATTTATTTAAGCACAACACCCAGAACTGGTTTATAAACTGGTCATGTGCTGTTTCTGATCTTAATAGGAGGCCACTGCATATTTTACAGAACTCATTGTTTTCCAAATTTTTCTTGTGTAATTATTCGTATAAATGAGAGGATAAAAAGCAAGGATCCTCAAGAATTCTGCTAACTAACGAAAGTACCTAAAGGCTGTAAGTCTTCGATCTTGATTCCCACTGTCAGGTAAAATATATGGACAGGCCCAGCTGAGTGGCAGATTAGGGCATGATCCCACACAATGGCCTCAGTCTGGGTGTGAGGAAGGGAGTTCTGGGTGAGGAACAGGATGATGGGGAGCAGTGAGGGAAGAGGCCTAAGAGAACAGTGGGGTTATTTCTACTCTGAAGCCATCTTCCACTCCTGTTATTTTCCTCATTCCCACCCAGGAGTAGTTAGCAAACAGGCAAGATGTTTTTCAAGAAGATGTAACACTAGTTTACGAGCAATGGCAACAGTATTTTGTCTATGTTAGGCATCACCAATGAGAAACATGAGGCCAACGATCACAGTGGTAATGTGGGTGGGTGACTTATTTGGAACACATACTGCTAATATCCATGACCTGAGTTATTAGCTATACCCGACTGCACTTGATGTTCCTTCCACCTTCCCTCCAATTCCAGGCAGCTTCCACAACTACTTCACAACAGAAGCTACATTTCTTTCACAAGCAAATTAAATATTTATAAAGTGCCATACTTACTATGTATTTACTAACCACCCAACATTTGTAAAATTGTTCAATCTACCTTTAAAAAGTCAAATTCTTGCCTTTTAAAAATGAGCCATTAAGTTTCTCAGCATTATGCCATTAACCTCAGTTACCCATAAACCATGATCATATTGCCCAATTTCATGTTGCACAGTGATTTTTAGGGATGTGTATGTCACACAACAGAACTAACAATGTCTTAAGTCCCATTTTAGAAAAATGTAATTTTATAGGATGCTCATGTCTGAATATCCTGGGAGCACTTTCTCTAGAGAGAACCGAACAGTTTAGGGCGTTTCAGCTTGTACAGCTGTGTGACAAATACCTGCAAGGCAGTAAGGCGAGCAACAGGATGACCAGGCAGCAGTCACGTTGACTTCTAAGTCTATAGCTGCATTTTCCCCAACAGTTGCATTACCACACAGCTGCTCTGCTGGGGGATTTTGGACTTCATGCCTCACAATGGGAGTGAAGAGAATTATGCAATACACTGCTGAAGGCCATGCTGGTAAAGAAAAGGCCAAAACCTTATTATCAAAAGTATGTGGGATTATTAGATCTATCTGGTAGCATCAACGCTCCACATATATAGCTATTAATTTTTTATTACTGAGATAATGCAGAAAAAGTAACTGTCATTGCAAACAAGAAACTCAGTTATAACTCCTTTTCTCCTATTGTTTTGACAGCATGCTTTTAAATATGGGGTGATTCCTTGGGAAGGCCCTAGTGCTTAAGAAATAACATTAGTGTTAATGTTAGAAAACTTAATTCCGAGTTCGAGGCCAGCCTGGTCTACAAAGTGAGTTCCAGGACAGCCAGGGCTATACAGAGAAACCCTGTCTCGAAAAACCAAAAAAAAAAAAGAAAACTTAATTCCTCCTTTGGAATTGTTTTTTGTATCGATGAATTAAAAGTACGTCTCTTTACTGTGCAAACCCCACTGTCCACCCATCCTTCTGGTGTCTTCTCTTAGACCCTTCCCTCACAGTCCTCCCATCCTGCTGGTGTCTTCTCTTAGACCCTTCCCTCACAGTCCTCCCATCCTGCTGGTGTCTTCTCTTAGACCCTTCCCTCACTGTCCTCCCATCCTGTTCCTCACCCAGAACTCCCTTATCCTCTGCTCCCGTGTAAACAATTCAGTATTTTAATCCTGTATTTCCTTTATTAAAGAGACACAGACAGACAGAGACCCCCAAAGCAGTGCTTTAACTCATCTGAAGGTTGTACCAATGTTTTTAAGAAAACTGTCTTATCAAGCAACTCAAAGAGCTACCAATTATCATCATGAGTCTTAGTCACAAGAATATTAATTTTTTACAAGGTAACAAAAGCCATCAATACACCTACTATTAATTACTCTGGCTTAATTCTTTAGTATATCAGTGCCATAAGTTATACAATTATAATGTATGATGTACTAAAGCTATTGTATAACATTGGCTACATCACTTGTATATAACTAAAGGTTTTAAAATTTCGATAGCTCACTTTCTCCCACACATTGCTAACTGTATAAAGTCTAATTTTTAGTGCACTAAATAGATACATGCTTTAAAATGTTTTTAGCATGTGCCTTTAATTCTAGCACTTGGGAGGCAGAGGTAAGCTGTGGCAGACAGAAACCCTGTCTCAAAAAACCAACCAATCAAAACAAAACCAAAAGAACAACAACAAAAAAAATCTTACAGCCTATCTGTTAAGTATGAATGCCATCTAGATCTTCATTGAGGTCTACTTCATAAACCATGAACGTAGAATAATCTATAGGTTCTCTGTTTGCTCTGGGTCTTGCCTTGCACAACAGGTTGGTTGATTAGTGAGCCCCAGGGATCCTCCTGTTTCTGCCTTACCAGTGTTGGTATAAAAAGAACGCACCGCCATGCTTGGATTTTGTTCAGTGGGTTCTGAGTACTGAACACAGGTATTCGGGCCAGACCAGTTGGTATCATTCTTGACTATCACTTCTGCAATGGAAGCCTGACCTTTCTGTAATTTATAAACATTGGTGAACTGCATTTCTGTTTGGGAGACTATGTGTAAGTACTTTTACCAGCTAGTAAGTTTGGGCCAACATATCAATTACTGTTATTTGTTTAATTCTTGAGAATTCCTGAAATATTCCTAATAGGAATACCTTTTTGTGAACCATACTAGACATCACAGATACCTGCCACCCACAATCAGTAGGGGGCCCCTCAGTGAATATGAAGGGTTAATTGACTTTTTTTTCCTCCTTTTTTGGTTTTTCAAAACAGGGTTTCTATGTGTAGCCCTGGATATCCTTCCTGGATCTCACTCTGTAGACCAGGCCAGCCTCCAACTCAGAGTGCTAAGATTAAAGGCATGTACCACCAACAGCCAGTCAGCTAGGGTTAATGGATTCACATAAGGCTTTTCAACTATAATATATTATAGATTTAGGAATCTAGCTCTAAAGTTATAACAACTCAATAGAGGAAGTGTGTGCTATGTAAAACTATCAGTATCATTTATTAGTTTCCCAGAACTAAATAATATATAAAAGACAAAAATCAATAGATCTTTTTGTCTAAGGTTGATTTTTGCCAAGTATTTTAAGTATATTAAATACAATTTAGCATGGCCATCTGTGATTTCCATGGCCATTTACTTTAAGTAAATATTTTACACGATTTACTTTAGATTTAACTTATCACTTAAAATTTAAGGGTAGTGGTGTCACATGCCTTTAATCTCATGTGTGTATATGTACAGTGCACTTGACAGAGGTAGATGGATCTCTGTGAGTTCAAGGTCAGACTGGTCTACAGATCAAGATCCAGGCCAGCTAAGGTTACAACAGAGAAACCCTGTCTCAAAAAAACAAAAACAAAGAGAAAAAAAAAAAAACAAAAACAAGAAAAGACAAGACCATCCATTCATTTCCCCAAGTCTCCTTATCATTATCATGAGAATACTAAATTAAGAAAAACATAAAGCAAGTTTTATCTTTTTTTTTCCCCCTAGACTCTTTGGTGTCAGAGTTAAAAGCTGTAACATTATTAATACATGTCTGACTTCCTTCAGGAGGAAATCGTCTGCAAAAGCACATTGTCTTATTTTCCGTACTTTTATTAGTTAGAAAACTTGTTGCTCATTATGCATCTCAAAGGGTTGGGGGAAGGGAGGAAACCGAGCTGCTGCGCCTGCTCAGGATGCCAGGCTTTTTGTTGCTCTACTTGAAAGCAATGTGACTTGTCTGAAGAGTGCAGCTTCAGCAATTCCAAATGAATCACAAGCCTGTGCTCCATATTTTCTCTTTTGTGAGTTTAATGTATTCAAGCAACACTGAACTGACAATTTAAATAACTACATTTTTAAACAAACGAAGCATTGATGTTAATGTATGAAAATGGTCCAAACCCCTGGGAGTCTTGGTTCCCACCATTGTTTATTCTGACAACAGGATATAATTGCTTACTTACTTGGCAGCAAATTTAACCATCTGCTTGCTTGCATGGTCTCCCACCGCCACAAGAGCCTGGACATTAAACTGCTGCTGCCTCAGGACTAAGAAGCACTGCTTTCCTGCAGGAGACAGAGAACACAGTACATTAGGAACATATTATTTCAGGTTGTACAAAGGAAAATGCTTTTCTACTTTAAGACTAGGTCAAAATTTATACACTCATCAGGTATATGCACATGTTCTTCTATGAGGTTCCAAAGCCAAAATACCCACACTCAACCGACAATCACAGAAATACTAGTTTCTATAAATAGCAAAAAG
The DNA here is from genome assembly GCA_036184795.1 of Tokudaia tokunoshimensis. Taxonomy (NCBI): domain Eukaryota; kingdom Metazoa; phylum Chordata; class Mammalia; order Rodentia; family Muridae; genus Tokudaia; species Tokudaia tokunoshimensis. The sequence goes on along the minus strand of BTHU01000013.1, from coordinate 65,884,036 downwards.
TGCATTTGACAGGTTTCTTCTGAGAACATAGAGATACATAAATCTAGATGATTATTCTGTAACATTAAACAAATTGCAAGTTATTTCAGATGACTTTCCCCATTCAACCAAATGCTTCTATATTCTACAGGCAAGAAGACTAAGCTAAGTACCATGGAAACTTCAATCATGCAATCACAAAAGTGCTAATCAAGTGTTTACTAGTCAGAGTACAGTGTTCTTTGGGGTGGTCCATCTACAGAGCTCTTTCTGCCAAAGGACACTTTAAAGAGCACACAGACTAACAGGCTAGCTCCTGTCGGGTTCCATTTCTCCACTCACTTGTCCCCTGCAATAGTCCCATGTTTTAAAACTTCAAGCAATTTTACTTTTGTCAGTAAAATGCCACTTTTTAGTAAGTCCTGTTACCAACTGTATTTTCAGGCATGCTGGCCGTTTGCTTCCCCTCGTTTCACACAGAGCTGTTATGCCTTATTATTAACCTGAAAAATATTAGTCATGCATCCTGCATCATCCATCCCTCTTCTTCCAAATCAGATCATTTTAAGTCGCTGATCAAATTCTGGAAAACTATTTCCTCATAAAAATGAATTAATCTTTCCAAGACCACTTGTCTCATCAGACTGTCATGTAAAACATCACAAGGATATGATTTTTTATTATTCTTTTATATTAAGAATTAAGCTTGCAAAAAAAAAAAAAAAAAGCAAAGACTGGAAGCAAATAATTACTACTTTCAACACACAGTATTTTAAAATGTGTGCCAGAGTGCAATCATGAAGTTAAAAGACAGGTTAGTCAGGCATTTTGGCCCACACCTTTGATCCCAGCACTTTGGAGGCAGAGGCAGGCAGATCTTTTTGAGTTTGAGACAAGCCTGATCTATATAACTACAAAACAAAAACAAATAAAAAATTTTAAGATTTAAAAAAAGTAGGTTGCAAGTAGAATGTCAACAGAGATAGAATTTATTAACCCTGCAGTCACATAACTGACAGATTTTTATCATGAAAAAAAGGCACTAACTTTTCCCTCTTGTTTTACAATATGATTCAGATACAAGTTAAAACTAAACAAATTCAAAGGCATTGTAGATACTAGATAAAAATTACCCCAGAAACGTGCACATGTTCAAAATGACCTTATCTAAGAATATTACCATAGAACCCACAGCTGGATCTTGTACCACTTAGAACACAATGTATCGCCGGGCAGTGGTGGTGCATGCCTTTAATCCCAGCACTTGGGAGGCAGAGGCAGGTGGATTTCTGAGTTCGAGGCCAGTCTGGTCTACACAGTGAGTTCCAGGACAGCCAGGGCTACACAGAGAAACCTTGTCCCGAAAAACCAAAACAAAAAGGACACAATGTACTGAGAAATGGAAGGTGGTGTGCTTATTATAAACCCAGTGCAGGCTGAGAGAAACCAGCATTTTAGAAGCTGTAGTTTATACAAAAGCAGTCCAGCCTTCCCTGTATTATAAAGTTACCCAGCAATACAATACAGCTCTAAAACAGCACAAAGGACTCCTAGTGAATGGCGAGTTCTACTAAAGATTAACACTCCACGGAATGGTTTGATAGAGTAAGAACTTTGAAACCTGTTTTTTGTTTGTAGGATTTATTGGATGGACTTTTTCAAGTCAGGATTTCTCTGTGTATCCTTGGCTGTCTAGAACTCGCTTTGTAGACTAGGGACAGGTCTGGGATTAAAGATATGGGTCACCACCATCCCAGTAAAACTCTGAACTCTAAAAGTCAGGGAAAACATCCTTCCTATCACTTCTACAAAGTGATCTCATGGGAAAACTATTAAGCCACTGTAGGTCTCTGTTCTTCATTTGCAAAACAGAGACTAGCATGCTTCTCAAAGGTTAACTTTTCTTATTATAAAGATTTATAATCTATGGGCTGGAGAGATATTTCAGCAGTTAAGAGCACTGACTGCTCTTCTGGAGGTCCTGAGTTCAATTCCCAGCAACCACATAGTGGCTCACAACCATCTATAATGGGATCCAATGCCCTCTTCTGGTGTGTCTGAAGATAGTGACAGTGTACTCATATACATAAATCTTTAAAAAAATTTATAATCTTGAGGATGATATATTTAAAGGCAGAGCCCCTTAATGCTAATTATGAAGTTTATTGTTAATATTATTTATTTTTTTTAATTTGCATTTATTTATTTATTTATTTTTTGGTTTTTCGAGACAGGGTTTCTCTGTGTAGCCCTGGCTGTCCTGGAACTCACTTTGTAAGACCAGGCTGGCCTCGAACTCAGAAATCCGCCTGCCTCTGCCTCCCAAGTCCTGGGATTAAAGGCGTGCGCCACCACCGCCCAGCTGTTAATACTATTTCTAATATTGACAACTTATTTGAGGTTTGCTTATCATTCCTGTTTTGTAGGTAGATAACTATGTACAATTTATGCAAAACGCTGAGTATATGATGATAAATATTCAGTAAACATTTACAAGAAGAAACTGATCAAATTGTATAGAGAGTCCCCGTTTTGTTTTGTTGCGTATGTCATGGAGTAGAGAGGTGTTAACTGAGCAGTTAACTGCACTGGCGCTCGCTAAGGACCCAGGGTTAGTTCCCAGCGCCCACACGGCAGCTCATAATCCTCTCTAACTCCAGTTCCAGGAGACCTAACAACTTTTCTGATGGCCTGAACACCATTCTCATGTGGTGCACATACATACGTGCAAACACTCATACAAACAAAATAATTTTTTAAAATTACATAAAAAAGAAGTATGTTAAAATTGATTGTAAGGGGAAAGAAACATCAAAATGCGGCTGGTAACAGCTGATAAAATAACAGGGAATTTTGCTCTTGTATTTTTCTATAGTTTTAAAACTTTCTATAGGCTGGGCATGCTGATATACATCTTTAATCTCAGCACCCTAGAGGCAGAGTCAGGTCAACACTTAAGAGGTCAAGTCTACCTTTTCTATACAGTGACTTTTCAGGCCAACCAGGAACACAGAATGAAACTTTCAGAAACAAAACAAACGACAAACCACACACACACACACACACACACACACTTTCTATAATAAAAATCTTTCCTAATTAAAAATATTTAAAAAAAATGTATGTAGAGCATGCACATATGTGTGGGCTGGTATGCTTGGCTATGTAGGCACATGTGGAGGTCAGAGGTTGATATCAGGATGACTTTCCTCAATAGCAGCCCACACCCACCTCACCCACCCTACGTGTACTTGTGTGTGTGCGTGTGCACACACATGGAAGTCGAAGGACAACCTGTAGGAGTTGGTTCTGTCTTTCTGTCATATGGACTCGCAGGGTTGTAACTCAGGTTCTAGTAAGGCCTCACACACTAAGTCGTCTTGCTGGCCCTCCACCTCTTAGTTTTCAGACAGTTTCTGAACTGGAAGCTTGTCACTTTGACTCTCCTGGCTGGTCAGGAAGCTCAGGACTCCGCCTGTCTGCACCTCGGCCATCTCAGTGCTGGGTTACAGGTGCATGCCACAGTGCCTGGCTTTTAAGGATAGGTTCTAGAGATCTGAGGTCAGGACCTTATGCTTAGACTGCAAGCACTTTACCCACTGAATAGTCTTTCTAGGCCAAAAAAATTACACAAACATAGAGAAGTCACAAAAGGAAAAAGTCAGGGCTAAAAAGAAAACACATTCAAGATGCACCCTTGGGGGTGGGAGTAAGAAAATGTGGGAACGTCCAGAAGGAAACAAACCTCCCAAGATCTGACATATCTGCTACTGGAAAGAAACTATGAAGGGGCAAAGTACTAAAAAATTTTAAAAAAGGTTAACATTCCTAAATTAGATGAAATTCTAAAAAGCAAATGTCTTCTACTAAAACCAAAAACCAAAATGAAACAAAAAAGGCCACAGACCAGAAAGGAGAGGCTGAGTGGTGACAGTCCCCTGAGCTCTCTCCTCTAATCTTAAATTGCCACATCTGTGAAGCCCAAGAACTAAGCACCAGGGTACAGAAAATCGCTAAACACAATCTATCAAAGGGGGAAAAATAAAGTTGAGTGTGGTTGTAGACACCTCTAATCCTGGACCTCTGGAGGTGAACAACATAATCCAGTCAGACAGTTGAGGTGGAGGCCTCCCTGGGACAGTATATCCAAAAACAAAAACCACTTAAGTGAAAATCCCCCAAACAACTAAAACAAACAAACCTAAACAAAGAGGAACAAAGCACCTCATAGGGAGAGCACCTGTAGAACACTGTTTGTTCCAAAAAGAAAACCAGTAAACAATGAAACCGAGGACTAAATTATACAATAAAGGAAGAACTTCTTTCTTTGAAATGATACAACAGGGGCTGGAGAGACAGGACTCAGCAGTTAAGATTACTAGCTGCTTTTTTTCAGAGAACTCAAGTTTGAGCCCCACCACCCACGAGGCAGCTCAAAACCATACACAACCCAGTTTTAAGGGACCTAAACAACAATTAATAGGACTAGTATATAAAGTTCTTAAAGATTTATAAGAACACTGAATCACCCTCACAAAAACAATCAAACAAACAAACAAAACCAGGCAATAAGATAGCATGAAAGAAAAAGAAAACAAATCTGGGCACAGTGAGTCACACCTTTCCCAGCACCTGGGAGGCAGAGGCAGGCAGATCTGAGGCCAGCCTGGTCTACTGAGTGAGATCCAGGACAGCCAGGCTACACAGAGAAACCCTGTCACCACCACCACAACAATGACAAAGCAACAACAAAAGTTTATTTTATGGAACAAGATGTTAGTGCTAGGAGAGCAACAGAAGTTGAAGTAAATGGTGGCAATATATTATTTACTTCTCAAATAAGCCTTTAAAAAAAAAAGAATATTCAAGGCTCAAAGAGTTAAGTAAAAAGCATCTCACTGTAACTGGCTAAAAGTAATCATAGCCAATGCTAATGGAAGGGCAATCTGGCAATGGCCATGATGTAATTATATTTTAGTTAATTTTCTCTTCCTTTTTTGGTTTTCCAGTTTCTTTGTGTAGTCTTGGCTGTCCTGGAACTCACACTGTAGACCAGGCTGGCCTTGAACTCACAGAGCTCCATTTACCTCTGCCTCTCCAGTTCTGGGACTAAAGTCCTGTGTCACCACTACCCAGCTCAAATAATACATGTCCTAGGATATATGTAAAGGAAATTAATTATGGAAAAAAGTCATAGTGACAAAGACATTCATTCCATTACTACTCACAGAAAAGAATGGAAACTGTTATCCCCCACTTCCTGTTTGTAGGCTTCATCACCACAACAGACCTACAGTCACCTTCGGTGCCACAGTCCCAAGCTGTCTCTGGAAACCCAGGACAGAAAAGCCAGTACTGATGTCTTGGCACAGAACTGCCCACTCAAACTACTCCCATCAGTCCTTCTGATGATCAGTACCAAGTTCTGGCGATGTGCTAACAAACAAAACTGTTCTTTCGGGCTGGAGAGATGGCTCAGTGGTTAAGAGCACTGACTGCTCTTCTGAAGGTCCTGAGTTCAAATCCCAGCAACCACATGGTGGCTCACAACCATCCGCAATGAGATCTGATGCCCTCTTCTGGAGTGTCTGAAGACAGCTACAGTTTACTTACATATAATAAATAAATAAATCTTTAAAAAAAAAAAAACAAAAAAACTGTTCTTTCTTTGGCTCTGTTAGTGACATTGAGGGCCATGATTTGCTTAGTTCAATGTTCTATAAGGCACTGCCTTACACACAGTGAACCAGAAGTAGCATACACTATCCTGTATAAAGTTAAAAAGCAACAGCAATGGTTTTGTTTGTGTGTGTATGTGTGTGTACTAGCACAGGTCTGGGTTTGAACCCCAGCACCACACACAATACACAGTAAATCAGTCTGTAAATACCTATATGCACAGACATGGAAAGATAAGAAGTATGGGTTATAAAACTATATTATAAAACTGTTGACTCATACTCAGACTCATAAGAATCAGTCTAAAAAATTTATGGCTAATTTTCTACTTATTCCTGACTTAATTCCATATTATGAGTATGTAAAATAAGCTATTACTTTTATAATGAAGAAAACAAATTAAGAATATTGTAGACAGGATTACTAAGGCTTGGTTGCTTCTAGTCCAGCTGAGAAAGTGTGAGTGGTCCGATTTCAAGAGAGCAATAACAGAGAACACCTGACGCCTTCTTCTGGCCTTTCAGGAGCGAACAGAAATATATACAAACACACACATAGAAATAAATCTTTAAAAAATATTGTAAATGATATAAAACTAAATGCTGTTATACATTATAAAACAAAAATATCAGGTTTATCTTAAAACAACTTCAAACATGCCATTTTAAACTTTTCCACAAGGAAGTCTATGTACCCAGACTGGTCTCAAACTGGAATTGCTATTTTACTAGGATCACAGGTATCAGCTTCACTGATGCATTTAAAGCTGAAGAGAAGCTGGAGAGATGCTCAGTGGTTCAGAGTGTACAGCAAGAGTTCATTCCCAGCACTCACATCAGGCAATTCACAATTATGTGTAACTCAGGTGCTAGGAATCTTATGCCTCTGGCCTCCAAGGGCACCTTTACCCAAAGTCACACAATTAAAAAGAATATAAACTTCCACCAAAACACCCAAAACAAACCAACAAGGAAGCAAGCCAAAGAAAACAAAAAACTAAGACACATAGATAAGATTTTTTTTTTAAAGAGGGAAGGGGAATAGGTCTGAAGGAAGTCTTGGTCGGGCTTACAGGGATTCATTCTACCTTTCCATTATCTGAATAAAGTATGGGGCTGGACAGATGGCTCAGCAGGCTAAGAGCACTTGTTCTTTCAGAAGAATAAAGTTCAGTTTCTAGCATCCATGTCAGGCAGCTCAATAAAATAAAACAATCTTAAAAGAAAAAGAAGAAATGATACACATCTTTAATCCTAGCAAAGGCAGGTTGATTTCTGTGAATTCAAGGCCAGTCTAATCTACATAGAGTTTCAGGCAGCCAGGACTACATAGAAAGACCCTGCCTCAACAACAAACAAATAAAACAACAAAAAAGTGCCTGAGCTAAACACAATGGCTCACCTATGACCCAGTGCTCATGTGCACCCCCACACAAATAGATGCAATAAAGTAAAAAAGAGAAAGAACAAATGGCAGGTTTCCAGTCTACTGAGAGATAGACAGTAAACTACAATATGATTATCTGTTGGTTAGTTCAAACTGTCACCAATTTAAAACTATCAGTACACTTCTCAAAGTCCAACAGCAGTATTCATTTACTTAAGAATTTGATATTAGAATAGACAAACTCTTAATTATAATTAATGGTATTGGGAGGCATGAGTATAGAATGGTAGAATTTTAAAAATTATGCACATATATTAATCTGTAATAAAATGCTTGAAAGTTTTAAGGAATGTTGTAATATGAAACACATTAAAATAAATTCTTCTGAAAAGACAAAGATGACTTAGCTTGGGGCTGGAGAAATGGCTCAGTGGTTAAGGGCACTAACTGCTAGAGAAAGGACCCAAGGAGCTGAAGGGGTTTGCAGCAGCACCATAGGAGGGAGGAACGATATGAGCCAGTACTCCCAGAGCTCCCAGGGACAAAAACATCAACCAGTTAGTACACATGGTGTTACCCATGGCTCCAGACGCATAGGCAGCAGAGGATGGCCTTGTTGGACATCAAAGGGAGGAGAGGCCCCTGGTCCTGGAAAGGCTCGATGCAGCAGTGTAGGGGAATGCTGAGACAGGGAAGTGGGAGGGGGTTGATTGGGGAACAGGGGGAGGGGAGATGGCTTATGGGACTTTTGGGGCAGGGGGGGACCAGGAAAGGGGAAATCATTTGAAATGTAAATAAAGAATATATCTAATTTAAAAAACAACAACAACAACAAAAAAAACCACTACTACTCTTCCAGAGGTCCTGAATTCAACTCCTAATAACTACATGGACGCTCACAACCATCTATTCTAAGATCTGATACACTATTCTGTAATGAAGGCATACATGGAAATACAGCACTCACATACATAAAATACATAAATAAATCTTTTAAAAAAGTTATTTTTTTAAAGATGTCTTAGCTTTTTGGATTCTGTTCATATTCTACCAATTTCAATGAGACTGGGCAAGCAGCTTTATCTTTCTTTAGAAAGTGAATTAGGAATGTCTGTTCTGCCTTCTTCACACATGTATAGGCAAGATTAGATTTGAAAAGCAGGAAGATACAAGTGAAGTTATAATAAATATAAATGTCATTAAACTTTAGAAAGTGCTGAAGAGTAGGCCAAGGCCATTATTCCATAAAAAATGAGATTTACACAACCCTAATGTTTCTTTTGATATTCTCTTAGACTACAACTATAAATATACAATGTGGGAATAGACAGACTGACTAGAAGTCAGGAGTATATATACTCAGGGCCCATGTTCCATTCCCTTTAAAACCCAGATTCTGTTAGGCAGCTCACAATTGCCTTTACCTTCAACCCCAGGAGATCGAAAACTCTCTTCTGGACTCTACAGGCACCTGCGCTTATACATATACATACTCATATGAAGACATACAATAGGCAAGACACTTATACACATTAAGATTACAAAAAAAAAATGTATACACATCCAAAGAGCTATAAACATTAAGCCAATCTTACCTTTCGCTCTGCTTGTATGAACTCTTGCACGGACCCAAACAACATCATCAGCTTTTTGTACTGTTAGGTCCTTAACTCGAACCAAAACTCTATCTGTAATACACAGTAAAACAATTTTAAAATTCAGATTTACAGTGATAATTGTCTGTTAGCAAGCTTAAAAACTTGCTATCACTTTAATAATTCTCTTTGATATTTTTTCTCTATGCAATATGCCTCCTTTATGAACTGCACTTCCTAATTAGAATTTTCTACTATCTTCCACTTGCTACCAACTTAAATCAAGCTACTTGCCTAAGACTATAGCAAAAGGCTCCTAACTATTCTTCTAATTCAGTCTATACTGTTGTCAAAAACATTTCACACTGCAAATTGGCTGAACATTTCAATGCTTTTAAATGTACCTCATCTGCTTAGGCCAAAGCTAACAGGATGATTTGTGTACACGCTACAAAATAGCCATCTGATGTAAACAGGCTACCTACAAGGACCTCTGACAGGCCTGGATAATTGTGGTATCTCCTTCCTTGGAACAATAAGCAACCCAGTGAAGCACTGATTACCACTAATATATAACTGTCAGGAAAAGGCTCTTGAATTTCCTTGCCTCAGGTTGAGATAGTGTAGGCCCAGGGCTGTAGTTAGCATCTTTCCCACTAGCTTGAGTTCACAGGAGAGAACCAGACAATATACTCAAGAAGGCAGAGCCAAGTGATAGAGAAAGAAAGTACTAAAGATTCACTAGTCTCCAATATAGCGGATTCTCAACCTGTAGGTCAAGACCTCTTTGAGGTTGATGACCCTTTCACAGGGGTCTACTTTATCTAAATATACTAGTTAGTCTCATAAGGCAAAGAAAAATACAACTATAAAGAACTATGGCTTACAGGAGAACACTACGGTTATCAAGGCCCAAAGTAAAGGAAATGAAAGAGTGCTGCCGGTAGACTATGGGCCAAGTGGACTTCTGCTGCATCCACTGTGCACATCCAGGACATACACACACACTGTGAGAGAGAAGACAGAGCAGTGTAAGGGTTTAAAAGGGAGATTTGGCATAGCAGTGGGGGCACTTTCCTTTAATCCCAGCACTCAAGAGCAAAGGCAGGTGGCTATCTTTGAGTTTGAGACCAGCTTGGTCTACAAAGCGAATTCCAGTACAGCCAAGGCTACAGAGAAACCCTTTCAACAAACCAATCAAAAATTTAAAAAGCAGATCTGATTGGAGTGGTGGTACATGCTGGTTAAATCAGCACTCAGAGGTATAGAGGGGAAGGTCAGAAGATAAAGGTCGGGCTGGAGAGATGGCTCAGTGGTTAAGAGCACTGACTGCTCTTCTAGAGGACTGGAGTTCAATTTCCAGCACCCACATGGTGGCTCACAACCATGTGTAATGAGATTTGATGCCCTCTTCTGGTGTGTCTGAAGACAGCTACAGGTGTACTCATATACATTTAAAAAAAAAAGAAAGAAAGAAAGAAAGAAAGAAAGAAAGAAAGAAAGAAAGAAAGAAAGAAGTTAAAGGTCACTCTCTGCCACAGAGAATTCAGGACCAACCTGGGTAATTCTGATTCACAAGACTCTGTCTCAAAAAATAAAAATAAAAAAAGAAATATATTCTTTTCCAGATTAAGACGTAGAGGCTGACAATGTTTACAGAGTGTGGTAACATCAATAAATATGACATTTAAACTTTTCAAAGTTATTCTTTTGTAGTCAATTTTAAACTTCATGAAGGGTTCTCCTAGAATTAAAAAGAAAATACTAACCTGGCTTTTCTTGTGATTGTATCATAGAGGATATCCCATATCTCTCTTTAGCATAATCCTGGGGGAAAAAAGTTTTTCTTTTTATTTGTAACATGATTTTTAATTTAAATACATAAATACAGCATCTAGAACTACAAATAACTTTGTATTAATTTCCAAAAATATAGTATTAAACTCAGCTATTTTAAATATGGAAATCTGTTCACATGTATGTGCTTACTACGAACAGAAAAGCATCCAGTTTCTGGTTATATGTTTATTACATACACATATATGCATGGATGTATCATACATAATAGTACTCCCAGGTATAATTTGCACATGCACAAAATGTATCTTAACTACCTTATTCCAAGGGAGATTAATCTCCTTCAAAGATATAAATTTCCCCAGTGAAGGGAAGATGAAGTCCTACAGTTTTATGAACTTCCTGTTACAGGAAGAGATGTTCAAAGAGAACCAATGCTTTGGGTAAGGTTTCTGAGCACCAGATGTTCAGTTTTTAGAAATTGGAGCTGTTTGATACATGCTAACTACAACTTTCCTTTTGTAAAACATGACCAGAAAATTCACCTGCTTCCTATTTCTAGAACCCAGCCTATTAATAACAGATTACAGTTAGAGAATGGTAATATTATCAAATTTCATGTAGTAAGTTAGGAACAGGAGCTGAAGTTCAGGCTATGAACTACATTTATTAAACAGTTAAGTAGTCTTTCATTTTATCTTACTTTACCTCTACAATGATCTTAAGTTCCTTCCATTTATTTATAAAACTCTATTATACCGAAGTAAATCATGTTAAGGGGCTTACCAAGCAATCACTTCTGAGCATTAATAAAAAACATTTACAGAGAGTAAATTGGCCACAGTAGAAAGACACTTACATAGTAATGTGTGCCATAAATAGGTGACCAATGTGAACCAAAGGGGGTAAAATAAGAAAAAAAGTGTTATCGTTTCTATTTAGTATTCACATTTCAGCAGAACTAAAAATTAACTCATTATTCTGAGTTATGATGTAGTTAGCAAATGCTGAATTCCTCCACCAAAAAATTAGGAGCCAGACAAAGATTAAGGCTTAAGTATTTCTACAATACAACTAACTTGGAGGATTTCAAACCTTGATTTCTGGAAAGTGCTAAAGGATCACTGGGGGTTATCTCTGGGAACTGCATTACCTACCTACCTCACAGGGTCACTGAGAAAGGAAACTAAGATAACACGTGTTTGCAGCTGTCACAAGGAAAAGTCATTAAATACACTGGCAGCCGGTGTGGCAAAGGGCTGTCATTACTTGCCAGAACGTTATGAGGGCTAGGAGGATATCGATTAGTAGTGTTTTATCAAAAATTTTCCGGGGACTGGGGTGGTGTGTTACGTGCAGGACGTGCCACCCTAGGAAGGCTCGTGTGACCCACGCCGCAGCTACTTCCGGTTCCGTGAGTGCCACACGTTTATCCGATTCCTCACACCCCCCAGGAACACACGGTTCCAAGAGTAACAGTCCCGTAGTTCGGGCCGCGCGCCCAGGCACGGCCACTGGGGTCCTGGGGAGTATCGGCCTGCGGTGCGACACCCCACGCCGTGACCTGCGAGCAAAGCGCTGACAGGAGCTACCGAAGCAGCGCCCGGATCGCCCCACTCCCTCCCTCCCCTCAGCGCGCTCCCCGACCCGGGGAAGGAGGAAACCCACTTCCGCCGCATCCACGATCTCCCGCGGCTTCTCCTGACCCTTACGGCTGGCGTTGGCGCTGGGCATCAGGACACTGGATTTGGGGAGTGGATACCACCCTCCCTCGCAGGCTTCCGTAGGGCAGGCTAAAAAGCGTCTCCCTCCCGCACAGTTTTGCCTTCCCAGCCCGCGTTTTAAGCACCCAGACTCCTCGCGGAACCTTGGTTCCAGAAATATCGCGAGAGCCACAGCGAAGATCTTGCGCGCCGTCGCCAGCTCCTCCTTCTGCCCCGCCCACGGGAGCAATAGGAGTTACCCAGAAGTGGGTGTGGTCTCGTAGGCTAGGCTCCTCGGTTTCTTTCCTATGGAGCATCTAGACCTATCTACCCTCTCGGTCTAGCTTCATTCCTTTTAACTGCCTTCCCGGTGTTCCCAAACTCCCTCTTTTTAGATTTAATTCTAATTAATTTAAAGACAGGGTCCGCGCAGTGCTGTCTGGCCTGGAACTCAAAAGGATGCTCCTGCCTCTGCTCCCTGAGTGCTGGGATTAAGAGTGTGGAACACCAGGAGCTTGCTTATTTGTATGTTTAGAGACAGGGGTGGGTGTCACTGTTTCACCCTCCCTCGCAGACAACTTGCCATAGTGTCCTGCAAGCTCAGGCCCAGATCTCCGCTCTTGGAATTAATGCCTTCACTGCCTGTGGAGGCTTGTCCCTTGGGTCAGAGGAGGCCTCTGGGCAACCTGCACTGTGTGGGAACACATGATGCTGTGTTATAGGTACGTGGGTAGGCTCCTAAGGCAGGATGGAGTATTGTTTTAAAAGCAATAACCTACAGGTTTTCCTTGACTTGTTGCGTTGTTAAAGGCAATGCATAATGTTGGTTGTCCAATGGGTGAATCTTCCCTAAATTAGACTTTCTTTTTTTTTTAAAAAATTGCTGTTGGTTTTATTGAATGTGGGCTTTGGTAATACAGGCCTGCAATTACAGCACTCAGGCGGCAGAGGCACAAGAGTGAGGCCAGCCTTGTTTGCGTAGTGAGACTGTATCTCAAAACAACAACCGAAACAAAACAAAAATCTTGTGGGGATGAAATTTGAAGGCTCGATTACATACTGCTTCCCGTGCTGGACATCAAATTTTAGCTGTCTTTGTCACATTTCAACTGTCTTTAGTGTCTTTATCTTGGCACAAAATGTCATGGTCAATACTCGTTAACAGTATACAAGTGGATCCTCCCTCCCTCCCCCCATCCCCCTCCCCCTGTCCCCTGTCCCCAACCCCACCTCATCCACTCAAATGAAAGATCTTTGGGAATAACTTTACTTAAATCTGGAATCCAATGCTAAGATAGACATGGTGGCTCTGCAGAGTGTAGTATACTATGTATTTATAAGTGGGAAAATATGATCCAATTAACTGATCAGTGGTTATAAATATCTGCCTTGTGCTAAGCATTATATAAGCCATTGGCAATAAAATGATTACTGATGTCTCATGTTGTTAACTCTGGCCAGGAACCTGAGCTGATTTTCCTACATGATGCAGGCTGACTGCCTAGAAGAGATTCATCCTGTTTGCTCGAAACAGAAGATTGTATTCCTTCTTTAAGGAATGATATTGAATGCTTATGATCAATAACACATTCCATTTATACTCAAGGGATTCCAATGCAGAAAGCATCCATGAATTTCCTCCATTTTAAAAAGAAGTATTTATTCTCTTAGCCTTAGTACTATTGTATGACCTGATCCACAGAAGGCAACGTATAAAGTCTGTTGTCATTTGATAGGGTGGGATTGTCATGTTTCAGCATGCCCACAAGACTTTGTTTGTTTGTTTGTTGTTGTTTTCCCACATATGTCTTACTATGGCCCCTTTGCTTTGATAGAGTATTCTTATTTAGGTCATAACTTGGAGTAATGATGTAAAAATAAGAAATATCAACTATGACTTTTTCTATCAAATACTATAAAACCTGTGTTTAGGACCAGGAATTCACATCTTTTTTATCTCCCTTTCCTTGCAAGACTCATGAAAATGTTTTAGTCCTCCCTTCCCAGTAAAACCTGTGTTTACACAAAGGCACCATGCTCTAGTCTAGGAATTCAATGGCCTGGAACAGTGACCCTTTTCTCCTTGGAGCAGTGACCCCTTCCTGCTTCCTCCATTTCCTGTGCACCGGTTCTTTTCAGACTAGCCAACTGAGTAAGATTGTGAGGTTGGGCCCCAACCAATGGAGAAAAGACACAGCTAAGTTAAAATAAAAACCAAACATACTTCCTGTGTTGGGATGTTGGCTCTTCAGAGGACGTGCTTTGATCAAGAGTTAAGTTTACCTTGTCCAGATACTTCGGTTGGAATGGTGGCTTCTTTCTTTGTGACCCCGAACTTATTTCTAACAATATGTGCTCTTGCTTTCTCTCCTAACAGAAGAAAAGCATTTGTTACATCAGTGGCCACATGCTATACTCGCGAGTGTCACTAGTTGGGGTTTCTCAGCAGAAGAGTACCTTGGCAGATTGGGGCCAAGGACTGCCATAAAGTCACACATACAACAGACTATATTGTTAATTCTCAGCTTGTCAGTGCAGAATCCAAATGCTTTTCATCAGGGAGAATAGAAGGCACACCTCTAATAGGAGACAGTATGCTAAGGGACATAGCTCTAATAGGAAAGTATGCTAAGCATTGCTTTTAGATTATTATTATTGTTATTAGCAATCCCAAGAATGATTATTGGAATACAAATAGAGGTTTCAAAAATGGCCTGTATGATTAGTAAGTTACAGCAAAAATACATTAGCAGAAATTAATCAAGGGATGGATAAATTGAAAACCATGGTTTTGTAAAATAGAGCTACTATAGATTATTTATTGTTTAAGTATAATCTTGGTTAACAACTTCTTATTACGTATTACTTTAATGTGTCAGATTTTCCTCATACCCTCAATGGTCAAATTATAAGGATAAACAATATCTCAAGTGACCCTTGAATGCTGTCATGGTTAAGACAGCTTCCCCGTTTCCTTGGTTCTCTATTCACTATTCTTACAGCTTGTTATGCTTGTTTGTATTAGACCAGCCATGCAGTGATGCATTCAATCTTGGCCTCTATTACAGCCACAAGTTTCTCTTTAAAAAAATTTAAAAAGTGTGGGAGGAGAGCTGAGGAGTACAGAGGTTCTTGTGCTTGTGCTCACAGATAGATCCAGGAATGTAAAACACACAGGTTGTTCCTTCAAAGGGAGGGATATAGGACCTGTTTTCCTCCCAGAAGGCTGGGATCAGATATTGTTAATAGCTTGGGGACTTTTGTGCTATCTTTGTGACTGAGACCACACAGGATCTTTCCCTCGACCCTTATCAGCTTGTCAATCTGTAGCACCTATATTCATAGATGGTATCACATGTAGTCAATCTATAGAACCCATCTTTATGGAAGTCGTCACATGTACTTTACAAAGAGTTTCGACGTAGTGATATCTTATGCCTTATTGTTCATGTGGCGTTGAGCTATTTATTGCTAGAAAAATGTTCACCTAATTGTGCTGTGCTGAAATATGCCTAAATAAACTATTTGAGAGCAGACTCCCAAAGTTTGAGTGAACATCGGCTACTAAGATGTGTTGAACTGGACTATGTTCTTGCCACTGGTAGGCCATTGCTCTGCTAGCCACGGTGATCACAAATGCCCTCGTGGGTTTATGTAGAGAGACCACATGGAGGTAGCTATCTTCAAGACAATGAAAAAGGCCTCTAAAGAAACTAACCATGTTAGCAACTTGATCTTAGACTTCTACTTTTGAAAATGGTTTAAAAAAAAAAACCAACAAATTTTTCTGTTGTTAAATCATCTAGATTACAAAACTTAGTTATAGAAACCTTAATAAATAGTATACTTAAGAACTTGTTATAGATGTTATGTCCTTAGTCTCTTTCCAGACAGAAACTCAAGGGTGAAAACCAGCCATTTCTTTTAAAGATTCTGCGCATGATTCTTAGACCACATAAGTTTGCAGAAAGCTGGCCTGGTTGTTAAGTCTGTAAGCACTGGCCTGGCCTGCATTCATACCTTATCTACCATGAACTACTGTGTATTTGAAGGTAGCCTTATTAACTTGAATAAATTTAAACTTGGGTTTAAATGTCTTTATTTGTAAAAAGTGTATAACCCTCAGCTCTTCTTTTGTGAATTCTAGGCAAAGGCTCTACTACATTTTAGGTTGCTATGGTGATAAATCCATCTAGATAGAATTAGAGCAGAGATTGGTACGAGGTTAATCCTCTACACTGTGAAAAATTATAGTAGGTAACATGCACCAACCTCCAACCCCTATTTTGTCTGTCCATATGTCTGGATCCCCTGAAACTGGAATTAGAGATCGTCAAAAGCTGTGATGTGGTTGCTGGGGACAGAACCTGGGTCCTCTGCAAAAACAGCCAGTGCTCTTAACCAGTGAGCCATCTCCCCAGCCCCTCCTATTTTCTTTCCTTATTATTTCCTGGTTATGATTATGATTCGGAAAATGTAGATGGTGCCAAGTTCTTTGGAGTTTATGCAAATAATGCATAGCACACATTGTTAAAAGCCTCTCCATCCTCTCGGAAGGTCTATTGTCATCAATTTTATATCCTGTTCCCACGAGAACGTCACCTCTTCTCTCTTTGCGTTTGTGATGCTTAAGGTCAAGCCCTGGTTGTGGTGCCTGCCTGGCACGCTCTGCCACTAAGCCCTCCTCTTGCTGGATTGCTAACCTCTCACTCAGATGTCTTAGTCTCATTCTCTGTTGGCCTGCTAGAGTGCATCTTTTAAGTCAGTTTCTCATCAAGGCACCTCATCCCCTCTCTTCCTTCCACCCTCTTCCTGAGGCAACTGTTTTACTACACAGCTGTCCCTAGATCCCAGGAAATTTTTCACCGGACGAGTTTTGCTGTTCAGCCTTGTTTCTGTGTTTTTGATTGTCTTTAGTATTTTATGTAAGTTGTAAACACACTGGGTAGAAACAACTCAATAAACGAAGAATAGTAAAATGAATTGTAAAAAAGTTATAGTCTCATAAAATAAGAATGGGGGGGGGAGCCTTTCCTAAACAGAAGTGAACCAGATGTCAGAATGTCTGAGAGTACTAGATAGCTACTACTTCACCATAAAGTCATTTCGGACTCCTGAACCTGTTTTCGTAATTGCCTCCTGGTCTTTCCCCTTCCACTTGCCTTCCTAGCCATTTGGGTTAACCATTCCTTTATCTTCTGGCTCCCAAATTTGGGTACTATTTCTTATGGTTTCTTCCCAGCATCCTAATATCTTTTATTTTTTTATTATTATTATTTTTTTTTTTTTGGTTTTTCAAGACAGGGTTTCTCTGTGTAGCCCTGGCTGTTCTGGAACTACTCTGTAGACCAGGCTGGCCTTGAACTCAGAAATCCACCTGCCTCTGCCTCCCAAGAGCTGGGATTAAAGGCATGCACCACTACTGCTCGGCACATCCTAATATCTAGTCAGATCTTTTCCTGCTTTCTCCTTTTAAACATTGTTTCTAATTTATCTCCAAGTGCACACCTTAATATAACATACTTGTACATACCTTACGTAAGGCTACTGTCCAGAGCACATAGAAAGTAGTTCCTTATGGTCTAAGTCATATTCAAAACCATTAATAATAATTCCCAGATAAATTGGGTTAGAGAAAATAATTATCCCAAAGCAAGACAGAGGCTACAGTTGTGAGGCACTGGAGAACTTAAGGTAAGTCATAATTCATTTGGCCGACTGGGGCTGATCTCATTTTGTAATTCTCTGTGTAACTGCAGCAATGTCTGGAAATTCTGCAGAGGCCTTACAACAACCCCCACACATACACATACATAAATTAAATGTAAAATATAAAGCATTTATATTTTTTGAAAGAACGCCACACTGAAGACGCTGGGGATGCGGTGATATCAAGACTCTTGCTGGTCATTGTGAGGTTCCCTCCCATGGCTGTGTGCTTTACACGCTTCAGTATAGAACCTCTGTTCGTCACTTTTGTGTCCACCATTGTCACTATTCAAGTAGCGTGTGGTTTTAGCCTCTGTCTTGCTTTGGGATAGTTATTTTCTCTAATCCAATTTATCCGTGAGTTATTAATGGTTTTGAATATGACTTAGACCAGAAGGAACTACTTTCTATGCTCTGGACAATAGCCTTGTATAAGGCATGTATAAGTATGTTATACATACTTATTCTACTTCTTGGTATCCATAGCACAAACCCTGGCTGGTTTTCCTTATTGACTCACTCAGTCTAAACACTAATAAAGCCCAGGGGATGGAACAATGGCTCTGTTGGTAAAGTGCTTCTACTACAAACATGAGGAGCTCAGTTTGGGTTCCCAGAACTTAAAGCTGAGCTCAGCAATATGTATTTATAATCCCAGTGCTAGGGAGGCCAGGATAGGTGGATCCTCAGGGCCTGATGGCCAGTCTTTCTAGCTAAAATGGCAAGCTCCAGGTTCAGGAGAGACCCTATCTCAAAGGATAAGATAGAGAGAGATTGAGGAAGAGAGCTTGTATTGACCTCTAGCCTCCACGCGCTTATGGACTCACGTGTATACCCCTCAACATGTGCACGCATACGTGCTATACACAGGGAAAGACAGAGAGAGAGAAAGAGGAAGTTTCATGCACAAAGAAAGAGAGAGGATGAATTTTGTTCCCTACTGATCACTTAGCTATGGTCGATGATGTTTCCAGGATGGCCCCAAGAATATCTCCTGAACTACTTTTTCAGTTTGACTGGATTATACTCTTTCTCTCTTGTTGACACTGGGCTGGCCCACGACATATTTTGATGAACAGGATACAATCAGCAAGACTAGGCCTTAAGAATTTATCAGCTTCAGTTTTTATGTCTTGGCTTGCTCTCTCTTGGAATCAGCTGCTGTGGCTGAGAGGAGGCTTAAGAGAGGCCACACAGTGGAGAACAACTCCAGCCGAGCTCCCAGATGACTTGGAGACGAGGTCAATTTTGGTATCTTAAGATGACTTGGCAGAGAACCAGATCGTTCTCCACATGCGGGAACTGCTGATCAAGCCATACAATCATGAGCAATAACGAACGCGGTTTTAAGTCACTGCATGTTGAGGGGATTCATGGTGTTCCATGCCTGACTGGAAGCCCCCAGGTCACCCAGCTCACTGTATCACCCTCTGACCTCTGCAAGGAGGAATGACTTCCTTTCTGGGTTTAACAACTACTTTTGGCTCTATTCACAAAGTGGCTCAGTGATAATAAAAATGGCTAAGGAAGAGTCACAATGCCATTAACAGCTTTTAATGTTTACACCGTGGTAGTTTGAGTGAGAACAATCCCCTATAGGCTCATGTATTGGAATACTTGGTCCCCAGTTGGTGTCACTGTTTGGGAAGGTTTAGGTACAGCTTTGTTCATAGAAGTAACTCATGACAACGGGCTTTGAGGTTTTATAGCCTAACCCTACTTCCTGTTCTCTCTCTACTCCTTGTTGTGGTTGAAATGTGGTCTCTCAGCTTCCTACTCTGGTCATTATGTCTTCCCTGATGTTATGGACAACTAGCCTTATAGAACAGTGTATTGGTTGCTTTTTTTGTCAACTTCACATAGACCTAAATGTTTCTGGGAAGAGGACATTTCAACTGAAGAATTGTCTCCATTAGATTGACCTCTAAGAAAGTATATGAGGGTATTTTCCTCTCGATGAATGCTTGATGTGAGAGGGCCCAGGTCACTGTGGGTAGTGTACCCCTAGGCAGGTGGTCCTGTGTTGTATAAGAAAGCAGGCTGAGCAAGGCAATAGAAAGTGTTCCTCCTATGACTTCTGCTTTCCTGCCTCCAAGTTCCTACCTTGAATTTCTGCCTTGGCTTCTCTCGGTGGACTATGCTCAGGGATATGTAAACCCTTTCCTCTCTAAGTAGCTTTTGGTCATGGTATTTTATCACAGTAAAAGTAACTAATTCATACACAAGTCAGGCACTATTATATTTTTTAATACGCTTAATTTTTAGGCCATTTTTTTGATTGATGGATGGATGGATTGATGAATTATTAGTGATTCTAGGTCTGGAAATTGATTCCTAGTGCCGAGTCCTGCAAGGTCACAGGAGGGACAGAGTGACAGAGTGACATAGTTCCAACCCCTAGAATAGAGCCAGAAGGGCATGGGGCCTCCACAAGTGTTGACAGTTGCTGGGTGTGAGGCTTGTTTATATATATATATATATATACATATATATATATTTACTTTATGTTCCTCCTTTGGGAAATATTCTTCCTGCCAAGGTCATCAGGGAATGTTCTCTCTGTCAAGGTTAATGACTCCATGATAATCAGAGACAGCACCTGTCTGGGAGGCAAGGGTATGTCTATGCCCTTAGCAAAATGGTAAACCCTGTGTCCTTCAGGACAGCCCTTAAGGCTGTGAGAAAGAACTCTAAAAGCATGAGTTCAAAAATATATAAACAGGATTTCTCAACTATGCAAAATACAAGGATGCAATATGAATTATATGAGGGTCTTCATGCATCTAAAAGAACAGAGGAAGCTTCACAATGAACCAGCTTGTCAAAAAGATACAAAGGTAGGCAGATTCCTAAATTCAAGCTCAATTTTGGACAGAGAGAATTTAGGCCCAAGCATGGTGGGAAAGGTGATCTCAGAGCAGGGTACCACCTTTCTAAGGTATTGTTTGTGCTTACAAAGGAAAGCAGATCTCTATTCATTTGCAATGTTAAGAAAAATGTGCTTACTATCACTTCCTCCAAGTCAAGGGGCTCAAGTAAAAAAAAAATGATGATTGGTGGGATAATCGAAAGGGAACCTGGGGCAGATGATTGAATTGATATGTAAATAAAAGATTGGGCTTTGGTCTGCCAGAGCTGAACTGTCTGATGATCTTCAGAAAGCTGTCTCAAGCAGAACACAAGGCTGTCAGCTTGTACCCCATGATTGACTTCAAATCTTTTTTTTTTTTTTTTTTTGCTGGTACCAAACACCCCTTCCTCAGAACCTTTCTCAAGTCAAGGTTGGCCCTTGTCACCCTAGACCTTATATGTGAGTATTCTAACACTAAGCTAGAACAACTTTTTATTGACTCCATTTCACAGATGGGGAAAAAAGGCCACAGAGAGTCAGAAATAAGTTGTTCAAAGTCAAATAGCATGGAGTGGAATCAGCATGAGAAACCCAAGCATCACACCCCAGAAACACGTGTCTAGCCACTAAGGTTCCACTGCTGGTAATTAACACTAGGTTAATTCTAAAGTGACTTAGGTGAATGAACCATTACTTTTTAAATTTATGTTGTTTGATTTACAAAGGAAGGTTCTTTTTAAAAATTAATTAATTTATGTTATGTATGTGAGTACACTATTGCTCTTTTCAGATACACAGAAGAGGGCATATGATACCATTACAAATGGTTGTGAGCCACCATGTGGGTGCTAAGAATTGAACTCAGGAACTTTGGAAGAGCAGTCAGTGCTCCTAACCACTGAGCAATCTCTCCAGCCCCCATAGGAAGGTTCTTGAGGCTTTGATGAGCTCATTCATTTATTTCCATTCCAAGGCTGTGCACCACAGCACCAGCAGCACTTAGAAGATGTCTAAATGTTGGGCTATTTCTAAAGTCACAGTTCAGAGTAGGCTAGAAGTGATATTGCTTTTTCATGTTCCTGCCCACCCCAGAATGCACTAGACTGTGAGCAGGCAAGGGGGCCCAAAGGCTGACCAGTGAGAGATAGGATGCCTGTGTGTATGGGGGTTAGCAGAGCTTTTTCTACATCTTCTCTCCCCACCAAATAAGGGTACCTCTTCTTTTTTATAGAAGCAGGGTCCAGGCAGCCAGAGGCCTGCTACTCAATGCTACTTGCCAACCCTGCTATTTTCTTCAAGGTCCACAGCAGGCGCAGGCTGCTCTATAGCTGCTTTTGCAATGGGGGGAAGTTTTTGTTTTCAGTCTATTTGCTTCCTTTCTATCTGAAATTATCTCAAAGGCTCTGAGGGACATCTTAGATAGAGTTATAATATTCAGCAGGCCTACGTCCTCATGGTACACTGAGAGTAAGGCCTTGAGAGGCTGACTACCCTGAGTGGCCGCCATGTCTGATGTGTGGCTTCAGGAGCATTAGTTTTCTTCCCTGAGCATCAGATGTCCTTGTCAGCATTTACTCTACATTTGTTAAGAATAAGAATGTCTGTAGCCAAAGTTTCTGGCCTCACTGAAGCCAGGCAACCATCAGAGCAGCTATTGTTCTCTCTCAGAGTGTGTATTGTGCATCTGCAGGTCCATAGCTTTAAGTACAGCTTTAGACTGCAAGCTGCCAAGGGCCATCCTGGTGTTTCTGCTCCATGATGCTGTCTTTCCTCAAGAAAAGACAACCACCACTGTCTAACTTAGAGAAGTGTGTGTGTGTGTGTGTGTGTGTGTGCACGCTCGAGTATGTGCCTGTGGCTGTTATTTATGCATACGTTCATGTGGATGTGTGCAGGTGAATGTATATGTAGTGTGTGGTTTGTATATGGTCAGAGGTCCATGTTAGGTGTCTTCCTCAATCACTTTTGAGATACTACCTTGCATTCAATGTGGAGCGTCCCTGGTAGGCTATCTGTCCAGTGAGTTCCAGGGATCCACCTATCTACACCTCTCCAGCACTGGAGAGAAAGCTGTATTTCAAGCTCAAGTTCTTTCTACTTTTTTATATTAGTTTGGTCGTTTAAACGATTGGAGATATGTGGTATAAAGTAGACATCGGTAAATTTACAAACTGCATACGTCTAATTGAAACACTTGTAATAGTTTTCAGAGACTGTGATTCTCTTAAAGTTGGAAGATGGTTCAAAATGACCCACAGACTCGAAGGACAGAAGACTAAAAGCTTAATAAGGATGTTCTTTTAAACCTTCCAATGGGAGTAATTTGCAGGGCTCCCCTGACTTGCAATGTACTGTAATGAATCCCATCTTTCTTAGCAGAGGACCAGTCTCTTTCCAGCGTGCTCCTAACAAAGTGATCCCCCTCCGTTCCTGCTGGCACAGGTGATTTGGAAAGTCAGGCCTCACAGGTGTGAAGGTGCTGTACTCTCTAATTGCGGCTAGCAAAGCCCAAGGCCAGCCTCGGCTGCACTTCTGTTCTTGGGAAGTCACTGATGGCTTACCTATAATTACAATCCCTACTTGAAACATAATTCTCAGGATGACAAATACCGAAATTATGCCCCCAGACTGGCACCTGAGGCAAAGCCCTAAGGAGCCAATGGTTGTGAGGGGTACATGTGGTGTTTTTTAGTCAGTGGGGATTAATAAGCACAAAATGACATCACTCAGAAGGGGCAAGTGTGCAAGAGGTAGTTTTGACTTCGTAGTGTGTCCTAATGACTTGTGCCCTGGGCTCTAAAGTTTACACTGGATGTGTAGAATCATCCTGGAGCAGAGATGGCCACATCAACAGTTTTGGGATTTTTTTCTTTTTAAACTATTGTTGGCCTGTAAAGTAAAAAAAAAAAAGATTCTTTTTAGGGGGAGGTGGGGGGGGGATGCAATTTCCAATAAGTTAAGAGTTAAATGATGACTATTTCTGCCACTGTCTCTAGTTCACAGATAACTCGTGTACCAAGGAGTATACAACACAAGGCTCACGGAACCTGGGAATCAGGGAAACGTTCCGGACCCACGGAAATAGCTGAGATAAACTGGGTGCACCTGCTCCTAGTCATGTCTTGTGAATACATGAACCCTCGGTACAGGATGAACGTCTGTGAGTGTCAGTCTAACAACAAAACAAACTTGGCAGTGGACTAGGGAAGTCGCTGGGGTGCAGGGAGCCGCCATCCATAGTGGTGAAGTGCGTGTTGATGCTGGTCCACCAGGAAAGGGAGGCAAAAGCTTCCAGATGACTTTTCCCCCTCCTCACAAAGCTGTTGTGAAATAAAATACAAATCCTTCCTGAATATTTCCAGCTTTCCTTCCCGGAGGAAGTTTTCAGTCAATGGGAAACAAAACCTTATTCAAAGGATTAAAGCTAGAGTCATTCCATTGTGTAAGGCTTCAATAGCACGGCTTTCCTTCCACGGACAGAATTTTCAATTCACAAATCATCTCAAAAACAGGAAATTTTGGGGAAACACGTGCTTATGATAACAAACAAAGATCTATCTTATGGTATGGAGGAGGGCTGTGCAGAGGTGCTTCCAGTTTTATTTAACAACCTTCTCCCCACCCCCCCCCCATGCTAACTTCTAGGAAGAACATTCCTTAAAAGAAAAAGCCATATGGCTTGTAATGTCAAACTTCTCCATTCCCACCCCACCCCCAGCATTGCAAAGAGTAGGGGGAGGAGATGATCTTGACCAAATTCTTGCTCCAAGGCAGTACCATGGAGTTAACAGATACTTCTCTGAAATACTGTTGCTTGCAGCTATCCCTGAGTCTCTGTTTCTCCCTCACACCCTATTCAAACATCCCTGGTCATAATTTAGTAGACAGATGAGTCGGGCTGGCAGGTCTAGAGAGGATGTCGAAGTAGGGTGTGTCAGTGGTAGTTACCAGCCGTAGGGAGTGATAGGATGTTAAAGAGATTGTAGAAACAGATACTCTCTGGCGAGCAATGCCGATGGGCTCTAAGAACAGAGCGTGGTGTCTGAATTGTGAGAAAACTCACTTTGTGGTTCCTTCCCAGCTGCTTCTGAATAAACTGCTGGGTGTGGTGGGGAGGGTGGCCCAAGCAAGAGTCCAGAATGTTTGCTGATACAAGGATCAGAGTTTGAGTCCTAGCTCCTGTGTCCCACAAAAGCTTGTAACTCCAGCTCCAAGGGCTATGACACTGTTTTACTTCTGCATGCACACACACAGACAGGCACACAAACCTTTCAAAAGAAATGGACTTGGGGCTGGAGAGATGGCTCAGTGGTTGAGAGCACTGATTGCTCTTCCAGAGGTCTTGAGTTCAATTCCCAGCAACCACATGGTGGCTCACAACCATCTGTAATGGGATCCAATGCTCTCTTTTGGCATGTCTGAAGACAGCTACAATGTACTCACATGCATAAAATAAATAAATAAATCTTAAAATCAAAGAGAAGAAATAGATTTCTATGTTCCTATAGGGTTTTTTTTTTGTTTGTTTGTTTGGTTGGTTGTTTTTTTTTGTATTTAGATTCCTCATCTAAATCCTTTAAGATGACAATCCTTTCATCTCTGATCTGTATGCTAAAAGAATCATCCTTTAGGTTTTAGGGCTTCTGGAAAAGTAATCTTCTGTGTCCACAATTCTTCAAAATCATGTTTCCTCAGGCCCTATCTTCTCTCAGTCCCTTAGTTTTGTTGCTGTTTTGGAAAAAGGCCTCATGCGTCCTAGGCTTACAACTTGAGATGCAGGCAAGAACAATCCTTAAGGTCTGATCCTCCCCAAGTGCTAAGATCACAGGTGTATACCACCGCATCCAGTTTATGTAGTACTATGGTCTCTGCCCCCACATCCAGTTTATGTAGTACTATGTTCTCTGCCCCCACATCCAGTTTATGTAGTACTATGTTCTCTTAGCCTGAAGTGCTTTTGCTCCATCTCACCATGACAGATTCCTTTTTACCCGACTATGGTGTCAGCTGGACCACTCTGTAGGAAGAGCCATCCATGTGTAAGTTAAAAGACATGTCCCCATAGTCCAGTCATTTGAATAGATGGTCTCGGGCTGGTGGCTCTTTGGGAAGTTTAGAAGATGTGGCCAAGATGGAGAAGTGCGTCACTGGGGGGTGGGCTTTGAGAGTTTAATGACACAAGCTATTTTACAATCCATCCTTCTTTCCTGCTTGTTGTTTCAGATGTAAGCTCTCAGCTATTCTTGCTGCTGCCTGGTGCTTGCTGCCTTGCTTCCCTGCCATGATGGTGATGGACTCTTGTCTCTCTGAAACTATAAGCCCAAAGCAAATCCTTTCTTCTGTAGTTGCTTTGGTCATGGGGTTTTATCACAGTAATAGAAAGATAACAAATACAATCCCAACCCAACCGTTTTACTGCATTACTGTCTTAATTTTTACTTAAAACTTTGAGACAGGATCTCTGTATCCTAGGTTGATATCTGCTACTCATGTAGTTGAAAGAGAGAAATAACTTCCCAAATTGGAGCATGGGGATACAAAATACACACACACACACACACACACACTCTCTCTCTCTCTCTTACATACACACAGACACACAAACATCCATAAATACATGCCTACACACAAATATACAAAATTGAAAAGACAATAAATGTTAGGGCTGGAGAGAAGGCTCAACAGTTAAGAGCACTGACTGACTACTCTTGCAGAGGACCTGGGTTCAAGCCCCAGCACCCATATGGTGGTTTACAACCATCTGCAAATCTAGTTTCAGAGGGTCAATGGATTTCTGGCCTCCATGGTTACTACATGCATGTGGTGCACAGATATACAGGCAGACAAAACACCCATACATATAAGATAGTAATAAATAAGACTTTAAAAAAAAAGAAACCTTGAAACAGCTCACCTATAAACCTATGGTGCTATTCCTCCTATATACATGATAGATCTCAGAGGCTCATATATGCCAGCCTGGAATTTGCTATGTGGCTAAGGATGACCTAAACCTTCTGATCTTCCTGTGACCACCTCCCAAATGCTGGGATTTTAGGTGTATAGTGCCACAGCCAGAGACTCAAGCATACTAGGTAACACTATACTAACTGAGCTACCTATTCGGCCCCTCTCCTTTTAAAGAAATGACCTTATATTTATACAGTTTATAAAACTCATTTTATTATTATTTTTCTTTATGCAAGAATATGCTGGCCAGGCACAGTGGTATATGCCTTTAATTCCAGCACTCAGGATGCAGAGGCAGGTAGATCTCTGGGAGTCCAAGGCCAGTTTGGTTTACAGAGAAAATTCCAGGACAGCCTGGACCACATAGAGAGACCTGTCTCAAAAAACATATAAATAAATAAATAAATAAATAAGTAAAACTCTGAAATATAAAGACAGACTAAGTCTTAGGACAGTCAGGGCTACACAGAGAAACTCTGTCTCAAAACACAAACAAACTTAACAAAAACTCAAAAAAAAAAAAAGTTTAATCATGGTTCAGCCAAACACCAAATCATGGACGGATTAACAAACCCTTCCAAAATGTGGATCAGCAAAAAGATCAGGATTGAGCAAAAAGCCAACCATGAGAAAACAAAACCAACCAACCAAACAAACAAAAATAAGACTCAGCAAAATGCCAAACATGACTCATCAAAAAAAAATAAAAAAAAAAGTCACCATGATCGTGTAGCTCTGTTAATGGAGGTAGTTAAATAAAAACAGGCTCAGAATCACAGAACCTATGGAGGAACTCTTCTCCATTTTATTAAAAAATAAACATTCAAGTACACAGAAAAATCAGAAAGAACTTTGACAGGGAATGCCCACACATACCCCAGTCTATGTAGCTGAGCCACATGACTCTTTGTTTCTGAAGCCAAAATTCAAAAGCTGATTATCTGTAACAGATATCTTGAAAGACAATTGCCAATGTTCCCTTGAAATCTGTCATTCAAACCTCTGAGTGACTTTAGGGTCCTTGGCAGATGGGTTGAATCTGGAGACCTGCAGAGCTGACTCAGTCTCTACACAAACGCTAAGTTTAGGATATGTGAACTGGGCGATTCCTAGAGGAAATGAACCCCTGTCTGAGAACAACAGCTGAAAAGAAATCCCATAAGCCAGGAAAAACAGACACACAATCACAGTAACAGGTGGCTGCTTTCAAAACAGAGTTCAGTCTGGCTGCCTGGCACCTGCTCTGGAACCACAGCCGGCCTTGTCACTCTGTCCCCGTCCACTTAGCTCACCCCTGACACGCTGTAAGGAAGATGAACTACCTCTCAGAGCAGAGCTAAGTCATGGTGGCTTAGATGACTCTGTGGTGGTCACCCTTACGTGCCCAGCCAGAGAGAGAGAGAGTAAGAGAATTTGGAGGCTGGAGGGACCTTGGCACAATTAACTATTTCAACAACTCTTCTTTTGTAGCTGACACGTCCAAGGAAATTAAGTAAAAACTTGATCAAGATTTCAGGACCTATAAAAGAACACCACATCCATTTTCTGTGAAGAAAAACAAAAATCAAGCACACAGGAAAAGTTAGGCAGGGTATTTCCCTATACCCAGTTCTTGGATTCTGTTGTGAACGTTTATATATCTGTTCTTCCTTTATCACATCATTTAAAAAATATACTCAAAAAATTTTAAATCATGTGTGAGTATGTCTGTGTGGATATGTAGATCCCCATAGAGGCAGGAAGAGGACATCAGATCTCCTGGAGCTGGGGTTACTGGTGGTGGTTACCTGTCAGACCTAGATGCTGAGAACTGAACTACAGTTTTCTGCAACAGCAGGACACACTCTTAAGTGCTGAGCCATCCCTCCAGACCCTCATGGTACTTCCTAGACGACTTTCAGAGTGAATTGTTGACATTTGGCTCCTTTTCCTTAGTTGCTTTTAACTTCTCATTTAATTGTCTCCTCCTCCTCCTCTTCCTCCTCATCCTCTTCCTCCTCTTCTTCCTCCTCCTCTTTTTTTTTTTTTTTAGATAGGGTCTCACTATATAGTTCCTGGTCTGGAACTCTTAGCAGAGATCCACCTGCCTCTCCTTCCCCAGTCTTGGATGTTCTAGAACTTGATTTGTAGACCAGACTGACCTTGAACTCACAGAAATCCACCTGCCTCTGCCTCCTGAGCACTGGAATTAAAGGCATGCGCTATCACACACAGGCTATAGGAGGCTCAACGAGAAAGAATTTCAGAGATGGCAGAAATCCTGGCCAACTGGTGCCATTGCTTCTGGTATTTGCTCCCTCTTCCTGGAAGCCTGTCCTATCTTTCCTTCCCACCCCACCAAGAATGATCTCAGATATCTACAAGGAGCAGCACTTCTACTGTCGCGTGCTCCTGTTGTAAATTTAAAGGCTATCGAATCCTCTCAAATGTCACCCTTTCCCCAATGCCTTGTGCCTTTCCTAACCTTAGATTATTTTAGTTTTAATTTCTTAATGAAAATTTTAGGTTATCATACAAAATAATGGGTATCATCCATTATACTTCACATTTGTCCCTTCTCGGCCGGCCTACTACACTGCCCAGATCCAGCTCGCTCCCTTCCACACTAGTCCCCTCTTATGCTCGCTGCTTACACACCATACATTACACGCATCTCAATTTCTCACCATGCTAAAGATCTCTCCCTTACCTCTCATGATCCCCTTTTCTAGCTTTGTGACCTGTAAACACACACACACACACACACACACACACACACACACACACACCACACGTGCTCAAACACATCCATAAATTTAAAACACAGTATTTGCCTTTCTGATAATTGTTTGGATTATTTCACTTAACACAATTATAATTGAATGAAAAAATGAAATAGAAGGCAGAGGACGTGACTCCTTAAGTATGGAGATTTTCGCTGTAGATATAAGGGAGAAAGCCTCAAGAGGGATGTGACCAGCAGAGTAAACCGGTCACCAAGATCTAACAATAATTTCTAGTTGCACCCATTTTCCTGAAAATGCCATGATTTATTTTTTCTTTACAACTGCATAAAACTCTGTGTCTATACATACTACATTTTCTTCAGCCATTCATCTGTTGACATTCACATTTAGGCTGGTTCCATTTCCTGTCTGTTGAAAACAATGCAGCAATTCATGTCACTAAGCAAGTATTTCTGTGGTTGGTCTAGAGTCCTGGGTATGTCTTTACCAACCTTACGTGGTATGTGGCCAACCATAATTTGTTTTTTGTTTGTTTGTTTGTTTTTGTTTTTTCGAGACAGGGTTTCTCTGTGTAGCCCTGGCTGTCCTGGAACTCACTCTGTAGACCAGGCTGGCCTCGAACTCAGAAATCTGCCTGCCTCTGCCTCCCTAGTGCTGGGATTAAAGGCGTGCGCCACCACCGCCCGGCTCAACCTTAATTTGTCTCCAGTTACTTGAAAATCAACAGCTCTGAGTTGCTCCTTTTCCTTTTCTCTGTTTTACTTGGGGACAGGGTTTCATGTTAGCCCAGGCTGGAACTCAATATATAGCTGAGGATGACTTTTCCTCTGGAGTTACAGCTGTGTACTACCATGCCTGGTGTTATGCAGCACTGGGGGTAGAACTGTTCAGCTTTCTGAATGCTAGGCAGGTGCTCTCCCAGCTGCATCCTCAGTCCTCTGCCCTCTTTTTTAAAGAAAAGATTCTATTTTATTTTCTAAGTGTGTGTGTGTGTGTGTGTGTGTGTGTGTAGGTATGTGAGTGAAAGTGCAGGTACCCCAAAGGTCAGAAGGTATTGGAGGCCCGGGGCTGGAGTTCCTGGACATTGTTAGCTACCCTCCATGAGTTCTGGGAACCCAGCCCGGCTCTTCTGGAAGAGCAGTATGTGCGCCTAACAGTGGCGCCATCTTTACAACCTGCTCTGCCTATCTCTTGCATGGACCCAGATAAAGGTGCGGTGAACAAGGTGCCTTTTGCAGCAGGGTGTGACAATCAGGACATCCTCTCACATCACAGGCTGCCTTCTACACTTCTGCTGCCTCCACCAACCCCAAGTTTCTCTTTGTCCCTTCCTCCATACCGCCACCAACTGCCAGCAGCACCCTGTGCACCTCCCTTTCCAAGGCTGAGTCAGATCCAGTGTGAAGCTCTTGAGGAAGAAGTGGTTTAAGGAGATGGGCAGATACGTCTCCCTTGTTCCACGTCTACAGTTCTGGGCCACAGAGCAGAGGTGCATATTCTGACCCTGGATTCTTGAGCAGGTCTGCAGAGCTGGCTAGAAATTTGGGCCTGTGGTTTGAAGTTCCTGCTGCCTTTGATTTTACAATGAGTGCAGAGTGAAGTTGAGTAACAGATCTCTTGCCTAAGCAGTAAAGTCACCACAGAACATCCCGAGGGCAGCTGGTGGCTGGTCCATCTTCAAGGTCAAGTGTCTCTATGCAGGAAGTGTAGCTGCTGTTATCAACGTCACCTGACCTTAGAAGAATGTGTGTGTGTGTGTGTGTGTGTGTGCGCGTGTGCGTGTGTGTATGGGTACATACATGCATGTATGTACATGTGCAAATGGAGGTCAATATCAAATAGTTTCCTGGGTCTCCAGCTTACTTTTAAAAAGCAGACTTGTCCCTCAACTGAAGGATGTTTAAAAAAGATGTAGTACATTTACACTATCCAGCTATTAAAAATGATGACGTGATGAAAATTTCAGGCAAATACATGGAACTGGAAAAGATCATGGGGAGTGAGGTAACCCAGACCCAGAAAGACACATGTGGTATGTACTCACTTATAAGTGGATAGTAGCCATAAAGCACAGAATAACCATGTTACAATCCACAGACTCAAAGAAACAAGGGAGACCATTGAACCTCACTGAGAAGGGGAAATAGAATAGACATGGGGGGTGAGTGGAGGGAGGGAACTGGGTAGGAGAGGGGCTGGAGAGGGGAGTAGGAGGGATTCAGTGGAGGGAGGATATGGGCGGGGGAGAACTAAAATCCATGGGGGGCATCTCTGGGACAAGTTAGAAACCTAGGTCAGTGAAAACTTGAAGGAATCTGCGAAGGTGATCCTAGTTAAGACTCCTAGCAATGGGAGACATGGAGCCTGAAGTGGCCATCTCCTGTAACTAGACAAGACTTCCAGTGGAGTGATTGGGACCCCAACCCAGCCCCAAAACCTTACATCCACAATTTCTTCTGTCAACAAGATGTTCTAGAATAAAGATGGAGCATATTGAGACCCACACCCCGAGATAAAGCCCACCCCTGGCACGATTAATGATATTCTACTATATTTTCAGAAAAGTGCCTGCATAACTCATCTGAGAGGCTTCATCCAGCAACTGATGGAGACAGATGCAGAAACCCACAGCCAAACATTAGGCAGAGCTTGGGGAATCCTGTGGAAGAAGGGACGAAGGATTTAAGGAGGCAGAGAGGTCGAGGACACCACAAGAAAACCTACAGAATCAACTAACCTGGGCTCATAGGGGCCCACAGAGACTGAGCTACCAGAGAACATGCATGGGACTGACCCAGGCCCTCAGCACCTAGGTAACAGCTGTGCAGCTCGGGCTTCATGTAAGACTCCTAACAGCAGGAGCAGGGGCAGGGGCAGGAGGAGGAGTAGGAGGAGGAGGAGCAGCAGGAGGAGGCGGAACAGGAGGCGGAGCAGGAGGTACAGGTGTTTGTGAGCAGTGTGATATGGTAGTTGGCATCTTTACTCCAGCATTAATACCTTAATCGCTGATAATCTCTCCAACTCAATGGTTCTCAACTTGTGGGTTGAGACCCCCTCCTTGGGGTTGCTGTTGAATAACCCTTTTACAGGGGTCACATATCAGATATCCTGCATATAAAATATTTACATTATGATTCACAACAATAGCAAAATTACAGTTATGAAGTAACAACAAAATGATTTTCTGTCTGGGGGTCACTACAGGTAGAGGAGCTGCTGTTAAAGGGTCGGAGCATTCGGAAGCATCACTGCTCTGCCTCAATCCAGTCTCTTATTGAACCTGGAGCTCACCTCACTTGACCAGCCTAGCTGGACAGCAAGTTCCAGAGGTTCTCCTGTCTCCACTAGCTCAGTGCTAGAATTACAGGTGTATCGCTATGCCTAGCCTTTTCTGTGTGTATGTTTGGGATTGAGTTCAGGCCCTCCCATTTGTGCTGCAAGCAGTACAAATCCTAGTCCCTCTCCACTGATGATGATGATAATGATGATGATGATGATGATTTATATGTATGTGCACTGCATGCATGCCTTGTGCCCTCAGAGGTCAGAAGAGGGCATTGGATCCTGCGGAACTGGAGTTACACTTTGCTGTGGGTTGTTGTCATGTGGGTGCTGGGAATGGAACCTGGGTCTTCTGCAAGGTCAACAGGTGTACTTAACCACTGAGCCATCTCTCCAGCCCACCTTACTGCTTGAGATCAGGTCTCTCACTGTTGATTTGGAGAGACTGGCTGGCCAGCAAGCTCCTGTCTCCACTTCCTCGGTGCTGGGATTACAGGCGTGTGCTGCTGTTAACTGGTAATTTTTCCCAGGGTTCTAGAACTCAAATTCATGACTTCATGCTTGTGCATGGCAAGCACTTGACTGGTTGAAACATCTCCCTGAGCCCAGAATGTTTCTAATGTACTCAGGAGCTGATGGTGCTAAGAATGACTGAGGACTAGAGAATTGTTTCATGAAACATGACCTGCTTTATGTTTTGACTGTAGTATGTTTGAAATCAGTTTTTCTGAGATACTTCCAGTCTTGCCATTTATAACCCAACAAAGATCTTTCTATCATGGTTGGTCCTAAGCTTTAGCAGCACTCGGATTTCATCTAAAAGACTCAGATTTCTGAGCCAGGCGTGAAGATACTTGTCTATAATTCCAGTATTCCACATGTGGAGGTACTAAGTAGTTCAAACTTATCCTCTGCTACACAGTGAGTTCCAGGCCATCTGGGCTGCATGTGACCATGTTTTGAAAACAACAAAACACACATTCTGCACAGATTCTTGGCTCTCACTAATGGAGTCTTGAGTTTCTTGGTTGGCGAGGAGCAAATGAGTGGCTAGAGGCTGCTACTGCTGGCCAGATGAGAATATCCGCTTGGGGAGAGTGCAAGATGATAGTACTTATCAGATCACTTGCCAGTTTGCCTGCCTGTCCTTCTGCCACTGGATAGTAGTGGTTCTCAGCCCTAGCTGTCCATTAGAATTGCATCTGAAGCTTTTAAATACAGGGTCTCAGTAGAATGGTCAGACCCTACCTTGGACCCAATTAGGTCCACAGCTGTGGGTGTGGAACCTGGGTATTTTTCAACAAAGATCCCCAGATAATCCTAATGACTGGCCAGGATGAATGAACCACGGGCATATAGCAAGCTCTGGCTCTATTTGATATTAGCATATGTTTTTCATTTGACAAATAGATGTTGACCACTTACTATATGTCCAGGAAAATGATAAAGTGTATATATGAGAAATGATGGCGGACCTCATGGCAAAGACAGATCACATATACGAATATTTAAGCAGAAAGCCAGTGTGTGATGAGTGCCAATTAGAGGACTAAGCCATTATTGAAAACAGAAGGCTTGATGAGCCAAGGTAAGTTGGCCTCGGGTTGGGTCCCTGCAGCATTGTTTATGGTAAGTTATGTATGCCTCTGCCATGCATGAGACGTGTCCCTTTGGTGTGGGAAATTGCTCATTTGTTGGTTCATTGAGGATGCTCTGACTGATTCACCATGGTGGGTCTGATTGAACTGTGGAAATGATGGAACGTTCAATCAATAACTAGTCAGCTGGCGACTATTCCTTTGCTAAGTATGCTATTAAGGCTGTTTTCAGAGTCCTGTGCTCAATAGACTTAAACCTTTCCCAGAGAAATAACAACACAAATTAGGATTTTAATTTTAGGATTTTAGTAAATCATAAATATGTAAAAAATCAAATTTACTCATGAATCAAAATGAAAAAAATTATTTGCAAAAACCATGTCTATTTAATTTGCTTTTATACTATATTGTTTTAAAATAGGCAATTCTTTAATATTACTTTCAATAGGTTTCAATGTAATGTTTCCATATGAGCCTTCACCATGCTAAATGTATGTTATTTGCATACATTAGAATATAGAAAAATAAAATGATTCAATAGCAGTCGGCCCATGGAGACAGTGTCTAGAAAGGGGGGGAATGGACTCTTTGATGTTACTGACATATTGAGGTTAATAAATTCTTTGTGTTGGTTATCTGGTTATAACTCCTTTTGTTGTTGTTGAGATTTTATTTTCATGCCAGGGAGCTTTCTTAAGACTAGAAAGACCTACTGACAACAAAAGAAAAAAATCATTTTTAAGAAAAAGAAATAAATGCTTTAAAAATTATGGCATTTATTTTCATCCAAAACCACCAGAGGCATCATGTCAGCCATGGAAGGAAAAAACTGGAAGGTCGAAGAAATGCAACTTGGCAGAAGGGAAAGATAAAGTGCCTACTCATAGCAGAATATTGCACGTGCCTTTAGAGAGGAATACATTTTAGATGAGCGTCCAAAGAGCTAAAAGGGGAAAGGGTCAAGGTTCAGAGAGCTCAGGGTAAGGCGGAGGACTGGGGTTCTGGCCCAGTGCATTACTGCGTGGCCAATTTTCCAGGGCCAGCTGTTACCAGTCAGATGCAGGTCTGGGATGAGGGGAGGAGCAATCAATAGGGAGAGCAGCCCACCCTTCCCCATTTGCCTGGAGATGCATCTCAGGATCAATAGTTTCCCAATCTCAATCTAGAGCAAAGTCAAAACCACTCTGACAGCTTTTTAGTTCACTTCTTCCTAATACAATTCAATTTTAGGGATTTTCTGTATTGGCATGGTGGTCACATATTTGATTTTTAAAAACTAGCCTTATCACTTATCAAATAAATAAAAATTAGAATAGTAATGAATTGTTGGTCTTTTAAACCATTAACTTAAAGTGACTTAAACTTAAGGGAGGAGTAGGGAAGGTTAGGAGCAACCAGGCTCTTTTGGAGTACGTTCCTTGGTTTATTGTGACTGGGGAACCGTGCATATTCCATAGCCTAGCAAGGCTCCCTTTAGAAATGCATTCCAAAGACAGTGTGGATGTGCACAAAAACCCCCATACAACATGCTCCTTAGAGCTTGGCTTCTGATTGGGGGGTGAATAAAGAAATAAGCACCCCAACGATAGAATGATAACGTGTTGAATGCTGACTTGTAGGGATAATACAGCTGTGTTGTACCACACAGGATCTGTGGTTACCTGCACAAGGGTGGTCCTCTTGACAGCCTGCCATGGGGGAGGGCACTCCTATCCTGTCCTTTCTCGAGGATGTATAGATAGTTAATGGTTGCTAGGGGTAGGGGGAGAGATAATTTCTTCTCGGTATAGCATCTGGTTAGTTGCTCCTACTCCTGTAAATAATCCCTAAGGTACCTAATGTAATTCACTGGCGGGAGAAGAGAGAGAGAGAGAGAGAGAGAGAGAGAGAGAGAGAGAGAGAGAGAGGAAGGAAGATAGGGGGATGAGTTGAGAAGAAGGGAATCAGTGTGAGAAGGACAAGAGAGGGGGATGAAGGTAAATATCAATATATGTGTATGAAAATGTCATAATGAAATCTATTTTAATATAATCAATATATGTTAATAAAACAGAATTCAAAACATTGACAAAAAAGAGAGAGAAAGAGAGAGAAGCAATGTCCAATGGTCTAGAGAAACCTCTTCCTGAGTTTTTTAGGTGAGTTTGTCGTTTCTATTTAAGGTCAACCTTCCTTCTCCTCCGTGTCCTTCTCTCCAGACAGTGCTCTTGCCAGACAGGTTCACTTGCTGGTTGTGCCCTGAGCTGACCCCTTGCTTCCCTCCCTTTCCTCACATTTCCTCATGTGGACGCCAGTCCTCCACCTCCGACATCTTGTCTCTCCACAGCTCACGCTTTATATATTTGTTTGTTTTTAAATGTCTGGGTGTTTTGCTTGCACGTATGTCTGTGTACCACATGTGTGCCTGGAGCCCACAGAGGCCAGAAGAGGGCATCATCCCTGGAACTGGAGTTCCAGATGGTTGTGAGCTGCCATGTACAGGCTGGACATCAAATCCTGCTCCTCTGAAAGAACAGCCCTTGCTGTCTACTGCTGGGCCATCATCTCTCAGCCCCTACAGTTTAAAGTAACTACCTGTTACTATAGTATTCCTTTCTTTCCTCAGTCCACTTTTGTGTCTGTCATAATTTATCTCCTCTGGTTCTCTCATCTGTATTAGAATGACCTGAGTATATGTTTTGTTTTCTCTATCAGAATTTAAGCAGCCTAATATGCTTCGTTTCCTATAGCTCATGGTTATGAATCATGTCAGGTAAGTGGGGTGAGTGACTGAATGGATAAACTGAGTGGCACCCGGTAGACTTGGTGCCAGATGCCAACATTGTCTGCAGATGTGGGATGACTGTAACAAGAGTCAAGGCAGCTCTTTGACATTGTGTGGTCTGGGGTCTTATGCTGAGAGTTCCCATATGATCAAGCATGGAATTGTGGGTAGACCAGGAAGACCAAGACTAGGAAAGAGTGAGTATGATATTACCATAGGTAGTAAAGCAGGCTACAGGCTTCTGGTCCTCCAGCCATCAACCCCAACAGTCAGTGGAAGGAGAAAAATTAGATTTAAAAAACAAATTTGAAAGACTCAAATAGCTCAGGTTGGTCTCAAGTTCTCTATGTAGCTGAGGGTGACTTTGAACTTCTGATCATCCTGCTGCCCCCTCCTGAGGACTGGAATCACTGGTATGTGCGACCATTCCTGGTTTACAAAGTGCTGAGGACAGAACTCAGAGCTTCATGCGTATTAAACAAGCGATCTATCAACTGAGCTATGTCCCTAGACTCTCGACTTCTTATTAATAAATAATCATATGCCGGGCGGTGGTGGCGCACGCCTTTAATCCCAGCACTTGGGAGGCAGAGGCAGGAGGATTTCTGAGTTCTAGGCCAGCCTGGTCTACAGAGTGAGTTCCAGGACAGCCAGGGCTACACAGAGAAACCCTGTCTCAACAAACCAAATATATATATATATATATATATATATATGTATATATATACACACATATATGTGTATATATATGTACACACACATATATAATTAATATATATATATATATATAAAACATATATAAACCATAGGTGCTATTTTAAGGCAGCTCTATGGCACACACTCAGGGCATTAGGATTTCCATCTTGTTGATGTCTATATTAGGAGCCTTTGAGTGTCTCCCTTCTACTCC
This sequence comes from Tokudaia tokunoshimensis, assembly GCA_036184795.1. Classification (NCBI taxonomy): domain Eukaryota; kingdom Metazoa; phylum Chordata; class Mammalia; order Rodentia; family Muridae; genus Tokudaia; species Tokudaia tokunoshimensis. The sequence goes on along the minus strand of BTHU01000013.1, from coordinate 65,846,087 downwards.
ATGGAACATGTAATAGATTGATGTGACTGCAGCCATAGTACAATGGGACACTTGAGTTCATTTCTTCCAGATCAATTGGAATTCTAAACAAGGAACAGACTTGATGGGGGCTGAGGACACGACTCAGTTGGTACTGTGCTTGCCTAGCAAACATGCGACCTTGGGTTCAATCCCCAGCACCATGTAAACTAGGCCTGGTGGTGCTTGGCTGTAACCGTGGAACATGGGAAATGAAGGCAGAGGATTAGAAGTTCAGGGTCAATTTTGGCTAAGTAGTGTGTTTGAGGCCACTCTAACTCAAAAACAACATGAAAACATAAAAAATAGGGGGAGATGGGGTAGGCAGGAGGAGGTAGACTTGGTGAAGCTCACTGTGAAAAGAGTGGGCACTTGTGAGGAGCTTCAGGCTTTAAAAGGACTCTAAAACAGGTATTTCAAATAGTAGTCCCGAAAGACAAAATATCTGCCTACACTGTGAGGAGATGAGAATTATCCAAACAGTTTAAGGAGCCAAATCAAACCAAGAAGGCTTTCAAGATGGTCCATTGGGCAGAAGGGCTTGTCACGAAACCTGAGGATCCTGGTAGAAGGAGAGAACCAACTCTTGCAGGTTGTCTGACTTTTACCCAAATGTCATAGTGTATGCCCTTAGAGATAGACAGATGCACAGATACAATAGAATTTGTTTTTAATGAAAGCAAGTTTGTTCGTGTGTGTGTGTGTGTGTGTGTGTGTGTTGTATGTACGTGCACCATGTTTTCATATGCATGGGCCGGTATATGAGAATGCAGAAGAGGCCAGAGCAGGTCGCCGGTGTCTTCCTTTCTCCCTCTCTGCTTTATTGCCTTTAGACAGTCTCTCACGGAACTTGAAGCTTGCCTTTTTGGCTAGTCTGGTTAGCCAGTGAGCTTGTCTGGGCTTTGCTTGTCTCCAATCCTCTGCACTAGGGTTGTAGGCGTGTTTGCCTATGACTGGCATTTACATTAGTGCCAGGGAATCAAACTCAGTTCTTCACGATTGCGCAGTGAGTGTTCTTACTAAGCCATCCCCCCAGCTTGAGAAAGATGTTTTCAGTGGAGAAATAGTTGTTGGGACTGATTTAACAATGCACATTGACTAAAGTGTTCCCTGAGTCAATACGCAGCAAACTCTCCATTTGTGTTGAGGGTACAGCTACCTTGACATGCTCAGTGACGTAGTTATAAAGCCAGACAGCTAAAGTAACTGTCCAAAATCGTCAAGCTCACGTCTTTCGAAGCCTTGTTTTGCCCCTATCTCGTACAACCTGTACCTCTGTGCCTTACTATACTTAGCAATGCACCTGCTGTGCTCCCTCGTCCTTCAGGAAATGCCTCTACTTCCTGAAAAAAAAATGCAACAAATTGCAAGACAGAATCCCAGCACAGCCAGCTAACTCCAGATTGAACTTCGGCTCCTATTCTGACAGATATTATAGTCAACGTCACAAAAGACACTCTTAAACAGATGTGGAGAATATGTGCCATATGGCTTCTGCTGTATGTACGATTCCTTCTATGTGGGTTCTGAGATGGGTCTGTAAAGTGCCTGACATTCAAGTCTAAGGACCTGGGTTCAGATCTCCAGCACCCTTGTAAAAAGTGGAGTGTAGTAGGTGGTGTGTGCCTGGAACCCCAGCCCTGGGGAGGCAGAGACAGGTGGAGTCTCACTGGCTTGCCAGTTCAGCTGACTCTGAGGACGAGAATAACCATGGATGACGCCCAATGCCACTCTTGGCTTTAAATATGCTCATGCGCACCTGTACACACACAGACATGTATGCCATATACACGTGTTCTTTTATGCATGCCTAACTTTTACTTTTTTTTTTTTGGAAGAAGTTCCTTACTACGCTAAGATTAAATCTCATTAAAGCATTTGGAAGTAAACAACAACAAAAACTGCTTCTCACCAAAGCCTCCCTTTCCTTCTGCCAAACTGCAGTCACTTACAGACCCGACCGGGAGTGAATAGGAAACACTATACTCCAGAAACGGTAATGAATGACCACTGAGGGCCTGAACTCCTCTCCGTTCCCACAGACTGCTATCCAGAGAGCACCGCTCCAACTCGGAAGGATTTGCCCCGGGTTGGAAGGAAGTAGAATAAATAGAAACATGAGTGGCAAGGTCACCTTTAATATCATACGAACAGCTTCTCAACAAGCCCCACAATTGCTTTGTTTCTTCCTGCTCCTGTGCTATAAACAGGCAGAGTGGAGGCAAACTCTCAGAACACACTCAGTGAGCAGAGGAAGCTCCCAGAGTCCCGAGGAAGGGGGAGGCGGCGGGCTCCCGGGGCCACGAGGCATGCCAGGGTTAACAATTGTGTTATGCTGGGTGGCCAGAAGGGAAAACTGCTTGTTTTGAAAGGAAGGAGTTATATTGTCTTAAATTCCTGTGTATAAAATATAGGACAAACAAACTCCAGTGGGAATCTTCTATTGGGCTCTGTGGGATATTGTCTTCCCACTTGGCTTGTCTCCACTCCAGGTATCACACAGCGCTAATACATACAAAAGTGAGACTTGAAAAGCCATCCTTAGGACTCTATTCAGTTGGGGTTATAAACACCAGGGTCTGCTGCAGAGAGGATTCTCCTTCACGCTCCTTCTTTCCCTCCCTTTGTTCTTCCTGCCTCTTTTCCTCTTCTTCCTCTCTGTCCCCCATTCCTTTCTTTTTTTTTTAAATTATTTTCTTTTTTTTATATAGATTTATTTATTTTATTTATCTGAGTGCACTGTAACTATCTTCAGGCACACCAGAAGAGGGCATCAGATCCCATTACAGATGGCAGTGAGCCACCATGTGGTTGCTGGGAATTGAACTCAGGACTTTCGGAAGAGCAGTCAGTGCTCTTAACCACTGAGCCATCTCTCCAGCCCCCCCATTCCTTTCTTAACGTCACTTTTCCCTCTTTCTCTTCGGACAGACAGGCTCTCTGGCTTAGACTGGCCTCAAATTCAATATGCAGCAGAGGAAGACCTTGAATGTCCCAATTCCCTGCCTCCATTTCCCAAGCAGGAAGTTAAAGTCCAATCCATACAACTTCCAGCTTGTTTGGTGCTGGAAATGGAACCAGGATCTAGGGCTTGTTAGACAGCCACTCTCTCCTAACTCCTAACTGAGCCATATCTCACCCCCACCTCTCTCTCTCTCCTTCTTTTGCTCACTCTCATTCGTCTTTTTTCTCTTTCACATAGGCTCCTATCTCACTTCAAGCTGTCCTTCTCTTTTAAATGTCTCCTGGTTGAGGAGAAGCAAAAACTAGCTAGGGGGTTGCAAAGGACTCTAAGCCTCTCACCCTTCCTAGATCTGCGGCCCTTTAACACAGTTCCTCGTGTTGTGGTGACCCCCCCCATCATAAAATTATTTTTGTTGCTACTTCATAAATGTGGTGAATTGTAATATAAATACCTGATATGCAAGATATTTGATATGTGTTCCTATAAAAAAGTCATTTGACACTCAATGGAGTTGAGAACCATAGGTTGAGAACCAACACTCTAAGAAGTCTAGATGCCTGTTTGGCATCCAGCAGGACAGGAATTTCAGTGCTATGACTTTCAGGGATTCTTAGACAGTCCAGCATCTCTCTCATCTTGGAACACCATTATGAAAACTGCACCATTATCACAAGAAGAAGAGGTGCCTATTTACACTGGGCTTTCAGTCCAAGAGAGATGACTTCGTACTCTGGGATGCAGGTTATCAGACATGTGAATTGGGCAAAGTCGAACTGGATTTTGTGAATTGTTACTTGTCACTCCCTATCGACTCTATACTCAGCAAAGACATTAGATCCTCATCATGTATTTGGTTATCTGTGTGAACCCAGGGCCTTACACATGCCAGGAAGTACTCTACCATCAAGCTATAACCCCAGCTCCCTGTTACTTATTTATTTATTTTACTTATTTATTTTTGTGACAGATCGAATGTATCCCAGGCTGGCCTCAAGGATGACTTTGAATCTTGTTTATTTTATTGTTAGTGTATGTGGGAGACAATCTTTATACTTCATTAAGGTAGTCTCTCTCTCTCTCTCTCACGATTTGTTTATTTTTATTTCATGTGTACCAGGGCTTTGTCTGCACATATGTATTTACATCATGTGAGGAGGCCAGAATTGGGCATTGGATCCCCTGGAACTGGAGTTGCAGATCATTGTGAGCTGCTATGTGGGTGCTAGGGACTGAAGCCAGGTCTTCTGCAAGATAAGCAACTGGCCTTAACCTCTGAGTCATCTCTCCAGCCCCAGGGTCTCCGGTTTTGTCACACTTTGTATCCCAGGATAACTTGTCCTTTAGCTTCTGGGCTAAACTACCCCTGCCTCTCACTATGGAATGCAGGAATTGCAGAGGTGTACCACCACATGGAATTTGACCTTGAGTTTCCGATCCTCCTGCCTCTCCCTTCTAACCTCTGGAATTACAGATCTGAGCTACCACCCCTGACTTCTATGTTGTGCTGCGGATGGACTGAAGAGCTTTGTGCATGCTGAGCCGTTACTCTATCAACTAAGCTACATTAATTAGTTACTTACAGTTGCAAACAGATATAGTCTCAGCATGACAAGTGATGGGTTGGAGCAAGCGACAATGGAAACTGCTAGACAGAGCTAGAGTTATTGAGTGGCCAGCTATTTTGATTTGCGGACAACATATCATACATATCAAGGGATTCTTATCTCTGTCTGGAAAGTGTGTTAAATTAGCAGACATTGTGGATTAGTCTAAAAGTTCTAACAGGTGTGATCTACCAGAGTGCTGTGTTAGCATGGGTTTGAGCAGGCTAGGCATCCTCCACTGTGCCTCCTGCCAACTGTGAGAAGGGCTTGTTGGGTGGAGAATGGGCTCTTGCCTTTGTTCTCTGGCCACCTAGAAGAGCATGGCTCATTTGCTTCAGGGAACAATAGGGAGTCTCACGACGTATTATTGGTCCTGAGGTTGAGTGCACAAGAACACACACACACACACACACACACACAGTGTATACCCACTTCAGAGCTGAACACTTTTTTCACCTTTAAAAAAAAAAACTGAAAACATGGGCTGGGAGCTCTAGAAACATTGCTTAGTCATTATAGCGTTTGCCCTGCAAGTAGAAGGACTGGAGTTTGCTCCCCAGAACCCGCATAGAAGCTGAGTATAGTGATGTGTGCTTGTAACACCCAGGAGGTGAGGACAGGCAGATGCCTGGGGCTCACTGACCATTCAGCCTAATCTATTTGTCAAACACCAGGTCAGTAAGAGACTGTCTTGAGAACATGGTGGCTGGTCATGCCAGAGGAATCAAACCCAAGGCTGTCCTCCGGTGTTCACATGCAAGCACGCATATGCATAGTGCGAAAGCAGCTAATCCAGACTGAAACATAGGCCAGATCATCCAGTGCAATATTCTGTTTCCTCTAAGGACACAGCAGCGCCCTATCCAAAGGCATCAGCTGCACCAATGCACTTTCGTTTCATTTTAGACATAGTTACTTGACTTCTATTGATAGTGAACCCTGACTCCAACCGCCCCTCCCCTTTCCTTTGTAGTTCTATTTCTGAAAAAGAGTCTAACACCACTGACTTCTTGGTCAAAACCTGCCCCACATCTATGCTATGTGATTGCATGAGCTCGATCCCCTGTTCATTAAGACTGCCCCACGAAACAGAATTGATGAGTGCTCAGGGGCCATTTGTAGCATTTGCGATCCACAGGCATCAGAGCTTGATGCATGACCCTCATCTCCTTGGCCTCCTGCGCAATGATGCTCATCTGTCTTAGTTAGAAAGTCAATTAATCTTGACCTTAGCCCCTGGGGTGTGGGTCTCCATTCTCTCCCGAGTCTTCAATGCTCTCTCTTCTCAGAAGCACTTCTTGTTCGAATCCATGCTCCCCCAATTTCAATCACACCCAGCCATTTGTCTTCAAATTATACTGCTTTGATTTTATACAAAATCGATATTTCTAGCATTATATATTCCCAGGAAGTTCTTGTTCTGAGCTGTAATGTAATTATAAGGATCATTAAGACTCTGAAGAGTGCTAACGGGCAGAAAGGGAGTTAACAGCACAGAAGTTATTAGGGCTTGCACATTGCTGTGCGTTTCGACATCCTTCCTAGGATGTGGGCATTTTGTTGAAAGAGGGTTTGTTTTGAACAGTGACAGTGCAGAAGGTGCTCTTCTTTCTGCTTTTATTTTTGTTGTTGCGGCATGCATCACAAACCATCAATTATATTAGTTAGGCAATGGATTTAGCAAAACTATTGGTGGTGAGTGGCACATGCCTTTAATATCGTACTTGAGAGACAGAGGCAGGTGAATTTCTGTGAGTTCAAGGCCAGCCTGGTCTACAAAAGAAGTTCCAGGCCAGCTAAGACTGCATAGTGAGACCCTGCTTCAAAACAGAACCAAACAAAACTATCAGAGAAAACTCAATGTATCAGGTGATTATTTCAGTCCAACCATGCCCCTCTCTGTATTTCATTCATACAAGAACACTTTTAAATGTGTGTGTGTGTGTGTGTGTGTGTGTGTGTGTGTGTGTGTGCGCGCGCGCGTGCGTGCACGCTTGTGGTGTGCTGGAGAGATGGATCATTGGTTCAGAGCATGTATTGCTCTTGTGGATGACCTGAGTTCAGTTTCCAACACCCATATTGAGTGGCTAACAACCACCTGTAACTAGAGCTTCAGGGGATCCAATGGCCTCTTCTAGACTTCAAAGGCACTGTACACACACAGAACACAGACATCTGTTATGGCAAAACACTCCCTTACAAAAAATAATAAAAAAAAGCCCTTAAAAAAAATAAAGTAGCTGGCATTCATGGCTCCCTCTATCCTCTACAAACATGCACACACATGTGCATATAATACACATGGGCACATTGACATAGGCAGACACACACACAGGCACATACACAAGGTTGGTACCTCTAGGGCATTCCTACACAGTGTGCCCTAATGTAACTGATTTCATCTAGGGTACTTTATGGGAAGATGCTGGACAGAAAGGAGAGAACAGTCTCCAGACTTAATGCTAGCCAGGAACTAGAAGTAGTTCCTCTGGACACTGTTACAAATGAATATATTGTGGAGATTATTAATATTGAGTTGCAAGTCATGACTAGTACTATCCAAGCAATGGCAAATTCTATGATAGTATATCTCAGGCAGAGAGACAGGAATGCAAATGCACATATGCGCGTAATGGCGGAAAGGGGTATCATAGAGCTGGGAACGGTCAGCAGGTAAGCACCGAGGACTGGAGTTTGGATCCCCAGCGTCCATGCCTGTTTTGGGCAGAAGTGCTGGCCTGCCTCTAATCCCGATGTGTGAGAAGCAGACACAGGGGATCCCTTGAGCAAGCAGGCTAGCTAGACCCAGCCAAATCAGCAAACTCTGGGTTGAGCAAGAGACTCTGCTTCAATATCTAAGGCAGAGAGCAGACACACACACACACACACACACACACACACACACACACACACACGAGAAGAAAAATATTTTTGCAAGTACTAATTGTTTTGTTCTCTGGGCCCATGGAAAGGGGAGAAACCAGATCAATGGTGGAGACATGCATGGTGAGCAGGGAGGGACCAGAGAGAAAGGAAACTGGGCAGACTGGGAGCTGTGAGAAAGGGTGGGGAAGAAAGACTTTACCAAATGCCAAGGGGCAAGTGGAACACGGGAAGAAGAGCCTACCATACCCCTCCCGCCCCGTTCTGTTTCTCCCTCCCCCTGCCCCAGTCCTAGCGCTGGCCTTGAATTTGCTGGGTAGCTGAAGGTGATCCTGAACTGACCCTCCTGCCTTTAGAGTGCTGGGATTATAGGTGTATGCCACCACGCCAAATTTTTGCAATGGGGAGCAGAGACGGGTTGGAATCCCAAGCTTCATGTGCATGCCAGACAAGTGTCCTACCCACTAAGCTACTTCCCTCACGGGAGAAAAGTTTTTCTTTTGAACTGAGAAATTCAGGTACTTCCTAAGTGTGAAAGAAATACAAAAGAGGAAAGAAAACAAGTTAAAAGGTACAGAAAGTTAAAAAAGGGAAAGTTAGTAAAGCCATATCAGGTAACCTAGAAAGAATCACTTTCATTTATATTATTTTTTTTTAAGATTTATTTATTTTATGTATGTGAATACATTGTCACTGTCTTCAGACATACCAGAAGAGGTCATCAGATCCCATTACAGATGTTTGTGAGCCACCATGTGGTTGCTGGGAATTGAATTCAGGACCTCTGGAACAGCTCAGTGCTCTTAACCACTGAGTCATGTCTCTGGCACCTTTCTTTCTTTCTTTCTTTCTTTCTTTCTTTCTTTCTTTCTTTCTTTCTTTCTTTCTTTCTTTCTTTCTTTCTTTCCTTCCTTCCTTCCTTCCTTCCTTCCTTCCTTTCTTTTTTTCTTGTTTGTTTTTCGATACAGGGTTTCTCTGTGTAGCCCTGGCTGTCCTGGAACTCACTCTGTAGACCAGGCTGGCCTCGAACTCAGAAATCCACCTGCTTCTGCCTCCTAAGTGCTGGGATTAAAGGCATGCGCCACGACTGCCTGGCGCCCACTTTCATTTATTAATGTGCACATGTGTTTGTGTGGTGGGAGGAGGACTTCTGGGAATTGGCTCTCTCCTTCCACCATGCAGGTCCCAGGGATGGAACTCGGTGGTCAGTTGCTTGGCAGCAAGCCCCTTTACCCACTGATCCATAGTGCCAGTCCCAAAGTAACTTTCAATTGAGTGGAAGCTTTCTTTTATTTCACTTCCTATAACTTATAAGAAAAGGTCTTCGCTTTATTGATTCAGTGACCAACGAGCTAATTAAAGATAGTTCCCTCTGAGAAGGCACGAATTAAATACTATCTTCTTTCCAACTGCACTGGTCTGACCAAGCTCCTTAAAACTTACATCACCAGAGGAACGTGCAATTTCCCCCCACAATTCAAAGTTCCGTTGAACTACTTTGAGGAACCAAGAGTATATTTTTTATGAAGTCTACAAACTAGGGTAATTTGTAGAGCCCTGTGAGAGAGGTGTGAGTGGGATGGCGTCTCTGCTTGAAGCATGAGAAGCAGAATAATAAGCCGCACTCATAACCCATCAGTAATTAAAGGAAGTGATCCCACTTGAAAGACCTGGCATACATGGAGCCTGGAGGAGACAGGTCCCTCCTCCTGGAGAAGAAGGGGAAAGATAGAGAGGGAGGGCCATGTATTTTTGGGTGACTGTCTCGTTGCATCTTCAGTCCTGAACTCAGGGGTCATTGATAGCCCTATTCCCAAATCCTCGGAATCCATTCAGCCATTGAAGCCAGAGCTTGAGTCCTGCACAGAGCTCACAGTGAAGGTTACTGTTTCCAAGGCTGAAATGAGCAAGCAGAGGGGAAAGGGGAGATTGACTCCAACCCACAGGGAACCACTGCATTGCTCTGTGTCCACTGCACAGACCTTCCCAGGGAGATCTTCCCCAGCAGCACGCACGTGCTCACTCTTGGCTGTTGCTACTTCTCTGGTTTGCACCCAGTTGTCTCTCCCCTGCTTCCTCAAATCCTATAAGACCCCTCCCATGGCTTCTCTTGGCATCAGTCTGTTGGCTTATCAGAGAACAACCTACCAAAGTGTTGTGTTAATGATATGTATGACTTCTGAGGCTGGTATGTACGGCTCAGTTGGTAGAGTGTTACATGGACTGCATAAAGCCCTGGGTTAGATCCTCGGTACTGCATAGAACTGGACATTGTAGTGCATGCCTGTGGTCCTAGTACTCTGGAGGTGAAAGTGGGAAGATCAGAAATTCAAGGTCATCTTCAACTGTATAAAATCTGAGGTCAGCCAGCCTGGACAAGAATAAGAAGATAGAGAGTCTGAGGCTAGTTTGGGTTAAATATATATTTTAAGGAAAACAAACAAACAAACAAAAAGAAACCCAAACCATGGTTCTGGGGGCTGAGGACGTACTCGTGGTTGAATATCTCTGCCAGTTGTGGACAAGGCCCTATATGAGGCCCTAGCAACACAAAGGAAAAGAGAGAAAAGGGTGTTGTTTGTGGAAACAGCCTGCATTTGCACACAAGTCCACCTGGAACTAGAGGTACTGGACGTATGGACTTCGGCAACTTCACTCTGCCTCAGTATCCACACACACTGAAGATCTCCCTCCTAGAGTTGCTGTAAGGTTCAATGAGTTAATGTGTGTAATGTGCCTGGAATACAGCTGCAACATTAGCTATCCGTATTATTATAAATCTATTTCATTTAGAACACAGAATACCGGAAGGTAGGGCAAATTTTCTATCTAATAATAAGATAGTAGGCATTTATTTAATCCTACGAGATAGTTATGGGCTTGGTTTTAGTCCTATGATCCCTGCTTATTTATTTACTTATTTAGTCAATTACTCAACAATGTTTGTTTCAGATAAGGTCTCATTATTTTGCTCAGGCTGGCCCTGAACTTGCCATTCTCTTCCAGGAGGCTCCTGAGCTTTGGAATTAAAGAGCATGGGACGTCCCTGCTAGCTTAGTGAGTGCACTGTCTACTTGTTTGTTTATATGGGTTTTTTTACATCCTAGGCTGGCCTCAAATTCGTCCTGATGACCTTGGCCCTCTGGTCCTCTGATCTCCAGTTCTGGGGTTGCAGGTCTAGCCATCACACCGGGTTGATGTGGTGCTAGGAACCGAACCCAGGGATTCACAAATTCTAGGCAAGCACACAACTTAACTGAGATTTATTATCAGCCCAACAAAATCATCTTAAACACCTACAAGGTTCCCAGTTCTTGCTAAATGCTGGGTATGGATTGTAGACAATAGGGAGAAGATCTGTGACTTTTGGGAATTGACTGGTAGAGATTTTGATAAAGTAATTAATTAAAGTAAAAGTTATCATTTACAATTTGTCTTAAGTGTATCGAAGGGAAAATTCCTGAGTTATGAAGGGAAACCTTTGGTTCCTCTGAAGTCCCAGATCTCATTATGTGGAAAAAAATATTGAAAGGCGAAGATAACGTGCAGATGTACTCTTCATATTATGTTTAGTAAATAAAAGGGATCGAGTCAGAGGCATCCATAAAGCTGATCTTTTGCTGATTCTTAAGTCTTACACATAATGTCCTATAACTATGAGAGACGCTAGCCCATTTGGTTAGCTAATGGGGTCAATGTCAGAGGTCAACATGGGTCAGAGAGCTTTCTTCCTTTGTCTGGTTATATTGCACTCTCAACCTCAATGATCTTACAGTTGTGTGTGTGTGTGTGCTTATGGGAAGAAAATATGGATGGGGGCATTCCAAACCTGTCCCAGACATGAGCATTACTGATCACAGGCCTCTCCTGACATCTATCCATACTTGTGACAGAATGCAGAATGCAGAGTGTTCTTGTTGTTTTAGGAGGGGGACTTTTCTTCCATTTTTGGCCTATGTAGCCATTACTCTGTATAATTATATTTTTCCATCTGAAAATTTCAAGATCAGTAGACAGGGAGATTGGTTGGTAGGTTTTAAAAACACGTGCTTTGTAACTAAGAGAACCTGAGTTCAATTCCCAGAAACCACATTAAAGACTGGAGCATGGTACACCTGTAATTGATGGAAATACAGGTGATGTCTGGGGAGGTGAAGACAGGAGATCTCGGGCTCACTGACCAATCAGCATAGCCTAAATTGATGAGTTTCAGGGTCAGTGAGAGGCTCTGTTTCAAAAAACAAAGCAGAGAGCCATCAAGGAATACACTTAGCTTTCAGTGTCCACATGTACAAGTGTACATATATCTGTACACACACACACACACACACACACACACACACACACACACACACACACACACACCCATACACACACACACCCCTCTGACTCTTAGTTGTCCAAGGGCACAACTTGTTAGAACTCTTTACTATTTAAGAAATAGTGAATATTTCTAAGCTCTCAACAAAAGCCTCTGCCCTCTTTTAAATGATATGGAGAGTATAAAGAAAAATTCAATATGAAATGCTCAAAGAGATGGATCTAGTTCCATATGGTGCAGACTGGAGATGTAGCTCAGTTGGTTGGATGCTTGCCTAGCATGCACGGAGTCCTGGGTTCCATCCTCAGCACCACACAAATTGGTGTGATGACACATTCATACAACCTCAGAACTTGGGAGGTGCATGCAGGAGGACCAGAAACTTTTTAGGTCATTCTGGATTCATGGTGAATTCAAAATAAGCCACACAAGACTGTCTCAAATACACATACTCGAGCACTCATGCACACACACACACACACACACACACACACACACACACACTCCTTATAATGCAACACAAAATGTCATCAAAGCACAGAAAACGTTTTCTACTTTGGAGGATCCCACTTCTGTGACGAGCATAGAAGAAATTTCTTGAGTCTTCTGATTAATGTTCAGTAACAAAGGAACTTCTTTGTTGTCCAGTGAGACCTATTCTCCTGTGACACATCTGTGAAACTTGTATTGACTCTCAGATGATCATGAGTTTGGAGCTGTCAGAGACATCACTTCTCTGCAGACATTTCCTTAGTGTGAAGTCATAAGAATCAGGAATGAATCCAGAATGACGGGAAACCTCTTCCAATTGCCAAGAGTCTTATAAGAAGGAGACTAAAAATATGATCTTCACCACTTAGCAAGGAGATGAATTTCTATGACCATAAGAATCTGGAAAGCAAGATCAACAACAACAACAACAACATCAACAACTGCTTCATTTCCTTTTTTCTTCAAGTCCTCAGATCAGGTCTATATCATAAAATTTAGATTTTTTTAGATGATTAGTGTAACTAACAGACATGTCCAACTCCAGGGAACTATATATGTCACTTTGTAAAACAAGACTATATTAATTAGGAATTTTGAACAAGAGCAAATGACTAGAGTTCAATTTTGAATACCGAATGTGTATATCCCAGCCCTTTTCATTACATAAAATTTTTATTATGCATTATAAATACCAGTGGATTTCATCATGACATTTTCATACATGTGCAGAATGTATTGTGGTCATAGTCACAGTCACCTTCATCTTTTCTTGTTCCTCTCCTACTCCTGTGAATCCCTCTTTTCTCCCTAACTGGTCTCCTACTATCACATCTTGTGAGTGTGTGTCTGTGTCTAAGTGTCTATGTGTGTGTGTCTGTTTGTGTGTGTGTGTGTCTGTGCGACTGAGTGTCTATGTGTGTGTGTCTGAGTGTCTATGTGTGTGTGTGTGTCTGTGTGTCTGAGTGTCTATGTGTGTGTGTCTGTGTGTGTGTCTGTTTGTGTGTGTGTGTCTGAGTGTCTATGTGTGTGTGTGTGTGTGTCTGTGTCTGAGTGTCTATGTGTGTGTGTGTGTGTGTCTGTGTGTCTGAGTGTCTATGTATGTGTGTGTCTGTGTGTGTCTGTTTGTGTGTGTGTGTGTGTGTCTGAGTGTCTATGTGTGTGTGTGTGTGTGTCTGTGTGTCTGAGTGTCTATGTGTGTGTGTCTGTGTGTGTCTGTTTGTGTGTGTGTGTGTTCCAATGAGCTTCAATGGGCACACAGGTGGGGGAGGGGATTCTTGGTGACTTCTCAGTGGTTAAACCACTGAAGAAAGCCTCTCTCCCTTTCTCCAGCAACTTTACCTGGTCTTAGTAAGGCATTACATCCAAGTTAGAGGCAGAGCCAGGACACAAACCCAAATTTCCTGCTCTTCCCAGATGTATCTCCCTGCTTCAGATGCTTTTCAGTAGACGAATGGGTAGAAGCTAAAGACATAAATTTGAACAACAATTTAAGGTCTGTGCACAGATTTATTCCTCAGTTTATTGAAGTAGTCAGTCAATCAATGAATACTCAATTAGCTTCTACTGTGTACCTGACACTGTTTTACATAATGTAAAGTAATTTAATAGTTACTTATTGGTTCAGATTTTCTGTCAGTGAACTCCTTGGGGGTGAGCTGGGTGCTTTTTGCTGTGGTGTTAACCCTTGCAGATTCACTTGAAGTCTTTCACTCTTTAGATGAGATTGGGAGTGTTCGGCGTGTGTGTGTGTGTGTGTGTGTGTGTGTGTGGCTTTAGACAGTAATTTTATTTTTAAGTCCCGTAGGTTGGGGTGAAAGAAAGACAAAGAAAGCACTGGGGCACATTTGTGCTCTGGTGCATGTTGGCAGTTACAGGACAGTCTTAGCTCTCTGCTTATCACCTTGTTGGAGACAGGTTGCTTCTTATTTGTGGCTGCTATACAACAGGCTACCTGGCCCTCAAGCTTCCAGGAATTCCCCAGTCTCCACTTCTCATCTCACTGTAGGAGCACTGGGATTACACATGTGTGCCATTGAGTCTGGCTTTACGTAGGTTCTGGGGATTCGGACTGAGGACCTCAAGCTTGTGTGCAGGAGTTTTACCCAGTGAGCCACCTTCCTAGCTCCTGGAGAACTGTTGCTTATAACTTCTGCCCATTGGAACTCTCTGCTACTCTCCTGTCTCCCATCCTCCACATGGAGCAGTGGCCAAGGATCTTTCCCAAGAGCCTCTTACATCATTTCTTCTCTTTCCCCATCTGCTTGTCCTGAGGGCCCTATTTCCCAACTGCCACCTCTGATCTGTGGTTGAGGCCTGGGGCCCTCCCACAAGGGATCCCCGATAACATTGACTCCATCTCCCCTTTTCTGAAAAGCGCAGTTGTTCTGCTTTGCTGCTCTAAGTTTGCTAGGCCACTGCCGTCACCGCCCGTTGGCCTTTCTACAATCTTTTGGTCTAAGTTCTTTCAAACCTTGTATGATCAGTGGTTTTATGTTTTGTTTTTGTTTGTTTCCTTTTGATGGGGTCTCATGTGCCCAGGAAGGCCTCTGGAAGATGATGTTGAACTCCTGATCACCCTCCTCCTCCTCCTCCTCCTCTTCCTCTCAACTGGGATTACAAATGTATACCATTATGTCCACTTTATGCCAGTGCTGAGGATGGAGTCCAGGCTTTTGTGCCTGCTACTAGGCAAGCACTCTACCAACTAAGCACATCTCTAGACCCCTAATATTCTTGATCACAGCTTTTGTCCATTTTATTTGCCCTATATATGGTTGCTAAGTCTCTTTTTCTAGGGTGTGGTCATCTGTAGGCACAGACCACTTGCCTAACTATACCTCAAATACACCAGGCAATTAATAAATACTTCATTTATCTTTTTTGCCCATCTTACACATGTGAAAGTTGGATGAAGTCAGGTGTGGTGGGCATACCTGTAATTCCAGCATTTGGGAGCTTGTGGCAGGAAGACTCAGGTTTGAGGCTAATCTGGGCTATGCAGTGAGACACTGGAAATAAAACAAAAAACAAACAACAAGGCAGGTTGTTGTATGCCTTTAATCCCAGC
Source organism: Tokudaia tokunoshimensis (assembly GCA_036184795.1). Classification (NCBI taxonomy): domain Eukaryota; kingdom Metazoa; phylum Chordata; class Mammalia; order Rodentia; family Muridae; genus Tokudaia; species Tokudaia tokunoshimensis. The sequence goes on along the minus strand of BTHU01000013.1, from coordinate 65,830,737 downwards.
ACTTGGGTGGCAGAGGCAGGTGGATCTCTGAGTTCGAGGCCAGCCTGGCCTACAAAGTTTCAGGACAGCCAGGGCTATACTGATAGACCCTGTCTCTAAAAACAAAAATAGAAACACAAACAAACAAACAATCAAACCAAAAAGGTTGGGTGCTGGAGAGATGTCTCTGTGGTCAAGAGCACTTGCTCTTACAGAGGACTGGAGTTGTGTTCTAGTCAGCACATTTGGAGACTCACTGCCTATGAATCCAGCTCCAGAGCATCTTCTGACCTCTATTGTCTGGCACACGGCTATACTTACGCGGTTGTGGGTTTAAATTGGTGGCCTGCGTCCGAACAGGGCTCAGGCAGACACTCGAAGTTTGACTGTCCTCACCCATTGGGCTGTGGGAAGCCGCAGGACCCTGCTCAGGTGGTGGGGCAGGTCTGAGGTCCCCAGGGAACCGGTGGAGGTCCGCTCCTGGGTCCCTGGGCCTCATGGGGGTCAGGGACAGCAGGTTCTAGCTCTTAGACACCAGAAATGCTGCTGGATGTGCAGTGGGGGCCTGTGGGCTAGATCTAGCCTGGGGCTAAAGGAAAAGGGGCTTAGAGGGGAGCTCTGGCCAGGTCTCTCGGGGATCGAGAGTCTTTGGTTTGCTCGGGCTTGCGGCTTGGCTTGGCTGAAACATGGCTGGAATCGCAGAGAGATTTTCTGCGTGAGATTAGATGAGGCTCTTTAGAGGAAGACCTGCTTCATTGCTCCAGCACGGTGGATCCAGATGAGAAAAGGCAGTCCATGGTTTTAAAGCGTTTATTGTTGGTGGATAGTTGTGAAGAGTGAAGCCATACCCCACTTTCTCAGAGCGGGCCTGAGGTTAAATACCTTCTGCAGGGAGGAATGTCTGATAAGGGGAGCTAAGAGGGTAATAGAAGCAGAGAAAGGCAGAGAGTGGGAGAGAGTAGAGAAGTAGAGGCTGGCCATGGTCACATAGAGAGAGGGGGAAAGGGAATTCGGAGAGAGGGAGAGCAAGAAGGCGGGCGAGAGAGAGAGAGAGAGAGAGAGAGAGAGAGAGAGAGAGAGAGAGAGAGAGAGGCAAGAGTAAGAGAGTAAGAGAGAGAGAGGAGGGGGCAAGAAACTCCTTTTATAGTAGGCCAGGCCTACCTGGCTGTTGCCAGGTAACTGTGGGGATGGAGTCCAGACAGAATACCAGTGGCTTGAGGCATTGCCCTACATGACTGATGGTCACAGAATTATGGAGAGCTGAGGCCTCATGTCAGGAGCCTAGTGTCTGGGAGGGTAACAAACGACCTTCTGTCCCTTGCAAAATTATCTGCTGGGTCTCCGGGGTTTAAACCTAGCTCAACCAGAACACAGGCTGCCTTCCACAGTCCCACACATGGGCATATGCATACACATATACAGAGCACAAAATACATCTTTTCAAATGGTTGAACATAGATGTCTCTAAAATCATTTTCTTAAAGTTCCACATAGGCAAAATGGCAATACTAATTTCAGAGGGAAGGGGGCTTGTTTTGAAAGTTTAGCAATTAATGAGAAAAATTCTCAGCTATAAGTGATCTTATTTTCACCTAGTATTTATCATCATTTAATACATTCTGGCTTTATATGATTATTTTTAGCCAAATAGGGAATAGCTCTGTGGGAAAAGGCAATGTTTGGGGCTTCCCTTCAGCCCCACCCACCTGCCTCCCATGGGCTGTGATCCCTCCATCATAGCTATCCTGGTTCACTCTCAGCACTGGGTAGAGCCACTGCCAATGCAGATGCATCTTCACAGATAGGTCAATACCATTGCACACCATTGACAAATATTTGGATATCATATCTAACTGACTGATGTGGCAGCTGCTGTTTGAAGTAGAACCAGTTAAAAAGTTAAATGGCTAGAGAGATAGCTCCCTTGATAACATGTTTTCCTTGAAGCAAGCACAAGGACATGTGTTCAAGGTCCAAAATCCGTGTTAAAAAAAAAAAAGCTGGTGTGGGATCTAGAGCTTGTAATCTCAGCACTGGGGAGGCAGCAATAGGCAGATCCCTATGGTTTGATGGACAGCCTGCCTCGTTTAGGAGGTGTACTCCACGGCAATGAAGAACAGGATGGATGACATATGAAAACGGACAGCTGAGGTTGTCCTCTGGTCTTCACATACACACATACATAAGCGTTTACCAGTTCACACACATGCATACACACACACATGCATATGCACATGTGCATGCATGCATGAACACATGCACGCTCGCGCGCTCACACACACACATACTCTCTCTCTCTCTTTCTCTCTCTCTCTCTCAATTATAACAGTTAAAAGACGGGCCTCTGATTCAGGTTTGATTCCCTCTTGTGACCTACTTGCTTCCTTGTGACTAAAGTTTTAACAGCATCTTGTGGGAGGATAGTGAGGATAACAAGAGAAACAGAGATGGCTGGACGTTTCCAATTTATGGTACACCTGGATTTCTATACTGCCAGTAAGTGCTGAGACACCGGTGGTCAGCACGCCTATGATGCTGTGTATTGAATCCTCGTTTTCCACACTAATAATACTATAGAAAGAAACAGTGTTCCTAATGTTATCTTCACACCCGTATCCCTCAGTAAATAAGGAGTAAATAAGGAGTGTTAATTGAATGATATAACAACACTTTTATCCATGCTAAAGGAAAAACCTCACAGATTGGCGGTGTTCTTTCTTTAGAGGTAGACCCTTTCCTGTTTTTATACTCAATGGTTTCTAGGTGTGATTTACAATTTCGTTTCGCAGAATCCAAATCAGATCTTGAACGCGGCGTCACAGAGAGGATGGTGATGGGTTAAATACTTGAGACTGGAGGACAGGGAAGCACCAAGAGAAACATTCTTCCACTTTGGGCGTTTTGACGGGTTGGCTGACACCAAAGAAAACCTTTCAGTCCTCAATGAGTTCCATGGCAACTACAGCCTTGGAAACTTGAGAGGCGCGGGGGCAGGGAAAGAGACCCCGCTGGGATGAAGATAAGATGACTGAACCGGGCTGGCATTTGATGCGTTGGTGCTTGGGTTGAGAGTGAAGGATGCCGGCGGGGGAGGACTGACTGCCCACATCAGCCACAAGAATGATCTCATACCAGCCAAAAGGCTAGCCAGGGACTTGGCAACCAGCTGGCGGACGAACCAGGCGAGAGGAAGGGATTCTGAGACAGCACCTTGGCATTGGGGGGAGCCTGGCCAGGAGTTCTGGCCTTTCCTAGTATAGAACACATCTCCATCCACAAAAGCTTTGATTCCAAATAATGCCCATGCGTGTATTGCAACGCAGGCGCGGTGACTACAGTGTCTCTGTAATAGCCTTTTGTGTGAATGACAATGGAGGGGGAGAAATCAGGACAGGGTTCCCAGGGCAGACTGGCTGGTGCGGATGTGTCTCCAGGCTGGCTGCAAAGTGAGCTGAGGGCCTGCTCGTTGCCAGGCAACCAGACGCTGCATGCTTGTGCTTGCGGAGCGCTCTGAAAGACTTCGGGAAAGCCAGAATCCAGCGTTCACAGGACTGACTAGGGCACCAGGAAACAAAGTCAGGGGCTGAGGCAGTGGGTACGTGAGGTGAGGGGTAGGTCTTGTATCCTTAAAGGGGAGGTCATTAGGAACTCCTTTTCCTAAATCCTCTGAGTCAGTGCCGTGCTTCGGACCTGCGTGTAGGCTTGTTGCAGAAGTGCTTCTTCCTCTTGAAGCTTCCAGCCCAGATGTTGCACTCAATTGTCTGCCTATTGTGTGAAACGCGTCAGCAGTCCGAAACAAACAACAAAAACAAACCCGCTTCAAGTGGCCAGCTGAAACTCATTTATGTAGGCCGGAATATTTTCCAAAGTAGGGCTACCATGCACCTGGAGGCCTGCTTTACAAAAACAGCAGCTAACGCAGTGTGGTTCTTAGATCACGTGGAGAAGCACTAGGGGAAACCGGAAACCTTGGAATTTCGAGAGGAAAGGAGAGGGGAAACACTTAACCGTATAGACAGAGGCAAGATTTTCTGAAAGGGACTCAGCGTAGGAAATAACCTCAAGAACTAACAAACAGGACTGAAGGAAATTGTAAGGCTTCTGTACAGTAAAGGAAATAATTACCAGAGTGAAGAGGCTGTCTAGAGGACGAGAAAAAAAAATCTTTGTGAACTACCACAAAGACAGTGGATTAATATCCAGCATTAAAAAAATCACAAGAATTAAATGCCCCAACCCAATCAATAAATGGACTAACAAAATAGGCAACTGCCAAAGAAGAAACACAAATGACCAACCAATATAATGTGTAATATCCTTAAGCCATGGGGAAATGCAAATTAAAACTACGTTGATATTTCATCTCAAGACAATCAGACTGGCTAGCATCAAGGAGACAATGACAACATACGCTGGTGAGGTTGTGGAAGGATGAACCCTGTTCACCGCCAGTGGAGGTAACTTGCTCTCTTATGGAATCAGCATGCAAGTTCTTCAACAGCAAAACAGAACCGCCACATGACCATCTGTGCCATTCCTGGGCATATACCAAAGGACTCCCCAGGCAGAGCACCACAGCGATACTGGAACAACCCTGTGTATGGCTACACTGTTCACGATAGGCAGGGACCAGAACCAACCCAGATGTCCACGAACAGACTAATGAATAAATAAAATATGATACATGCATGAGTTTTACTCTACCATTAAAAAAAATGAAATAATGGCTTTTGCAGGAAAATGAACGGAACTAGGAGTCACCTTAAATGAAATAAGCCGGACTCTCCTACCCAAGACCTAAACTTAAAATTATATATCGATGTATGTGGATAGGTATGTGTGCTTATATATATGTGTGTATTTTCAAGTTGTAAAACTAGAAAGGTGATCAGGAAGCCTGGGGGTTGGGATTTTGGGAAGTATGGGGGAGTAGAGGGTGGCAGGGTGTGGGGTGTTGGGTGGTTCCTAGCTTAATCTCAGCACTCAGGAGACAGAGACAGATGGATCTGTGAGTTTGAGGCCAGCCTGGTCTATAGACTGAGTTCTAGGATAACCAAGGCTACACAGAGAAACCTTGTGTTAGGGAAAGAAAAAAAAAGAAAAGAAAAAGGAAGAAAGGAAGGAAGGAAGATCATGCCGGGTAAGAAGAGATCTTAAAAGAAGCAGGGGAAACAGAGAAAGGGATACATGTAATAAAAAAAGAGAAGGGGGCGGGGCTACCTAAGGAAAGGAAACCAGCGAGAGTAGAGCAGGGGTGCAGGGATGCGGTGGAAGGGGCTGCAGTTGGGGAGGGGAATGGATAAGAACAAAGTATCAACTGGATGAAGATTTTTTGGCAAAACCAAATTCTTTGTATGCTAACCAGAAATATTAATAAAAAGTAAATGCAATTAAAATCAGAACGAGAACATATATATAAAACACCTTTTAGGTGGGATGCTTGGGCCTGGATGTTAGACCAGGAAAGGAAGGGATTTATGGGAAGGCAGGTCAGTCAGAGTTTGGTGTGGCATGAGTATATCACAGGCACAAAGCAGTGTTTTCTCTTAATATTGTTGACATATGGTACCAAGACCTCCCAAAATGAAACGCTCTACTACCCCACCCCTTCCATTTTGGTAATTAAGCAATTAATATCACACAGTCTGGAAACAAAATAACATTCCAAGAACATAGAACTCTTTGACCCTGAGGGTTGGGTAGAAGAATTTTTTCAGTGGTTTTTTTTTTGTTGTTGTTGTTTTTTTAAAATATGGAAATACCAGAGCAAATAATCAAAACCATTTTGTCCTAATAGGGAACTAGACCACTCTTGATCGGCTTGTGTTTAACCACACACCCATATTTGTGGACACACATACACTCCCTCTTCCTTTCCTGGTCTAACATCTAGACCAAACAGGGCACATGGGAGACTTTGTTTTACAGACAGACATTGGTATTGCTTCCCTGAGTTTATTAGTTGTACAAGCAGAGATGCTTCTTTAAATTTGTCTAAAATGACTACTACATTTCAGGCAGGACACTACAAATTATGAAGAAAAGATAGGGAGGGTAAGGGTGTGTAGCTTGGTTGGTAGAGTGCTTGTCTAACCCAACTTGAAACTCTGGGTTCCCTTACCACTTATAATCTCAACTCAAGAGGTTGAGGCAGAAGAATCAGAAGTTCAAGGTCACCTTTAGCTAGCTATACAGCAAGTTCTCGACCAGCCTGGGATAGATGTGACCTTGTCATAAGAAGAAATAAATAAATAAAGAAAGAAAGAAAGAAAGAAAGAACAGGGGAGGAGTTAGTTCCAGAAATCTGTTACATGGCTGGGCAGTGGTGGCATATTCCTTTAGTCCAAGCACTCAGGAGGCAGAGGCAAGTGGATCTCTGTGAGTTCAAGGCCAGCATGGTCTACAAAGTGAGTTCCAGGACAGCCAAGGTTACACAGAGAAACTCTGTCTCTAAAATCAATCAAACAAACAAACCAACCTGTATGATATGGTATCTACTTATAGCAATACTGTATTATACATTGATATTTATGTATGTATATATTTATTTATAGACAGAGTTTTACTGTGTAACACAGGCTAGTCTAAAACTGGCAATTGTCCTACCTAGGACTCCAGAGTCTTGGAATTACAGGTGTGCTCTGTCACACCTGCCTATCATAAATCAAGAGGACATGTAAAGGGTTCTCAGAAGGGGAAAAAAAGCAACAAAGTGCTTGGACATGATGAGCTGTCTTTAGTTTGTGGTGGTGATGATGTCATAGATATATACTTCAGTGTTAGCTGCTTTTCTTGTAGCCATGACAAAGATTTGACAAGGAGCAACAGAAGGAAGGGAGGGTTTGTTTTGGCTTTCGGTATGAGGGTATAGTCCATCAGAGTGGAGACCTCCATAGTCAGGAAGCAGAGAGAGATGGAGGCCAGACTTTCTTCTTTTCATTCAGTGCTGGACCCCAGTGCATGAGATGTGGCCATCTACCCCCAGGGATCATCTTCTCTCCTTAGTTAGACCTTTCTGGAAACACCTTCACAGATATGCCCAGCGGTGTGTCTCCAGAGTGACTCCAAATTCTGTCAAACTGAGCATCAAGATTAGTCATCACAGTTTGTGTCCAAACTCACGTTGTGTCCACATTCCTTTTTATTTGTGCAAGAGACCGTCCTTTTCATCACTCTGCTGCTTCTCCCTTTATGTTCTCTGTAAACCAAGCACCTGGAGTGAAGATGCACTTCAGGTAAGGGCTTCTCAGGCTGCCCAGACCACTCCTTTTCCAGATGCAAGCATCTGGGCGATTCTGATTTGTAACCAAGGGAGGGTGTGAGGTGGGATAACCTTTGGCACTTTCTTTCCAAGACAGAATTTCAACTAACCCAAAGCTAGGCTTAAACTTGTTATGTAGCCTAGGGTGGAATTGACCCCAGGGCTTTTTGCATGCTGGTTAGGAATATAATAACTACACCGAATGCCTAGTCCTACCTGCAGTACTTTTCAAAAACAAGCAATGTCTGTATTCATGGGGAACAGATAAGAGGTAGTTAAGGTGTTCCAGCTTCTTTTTGTTGCTGTGATAAACACCATGACCAAAACTTGTGGGTGGAAAGGGCTTATTTGCCTTATTCTTCCACATCACAGTCTGCCCTTGAGGGAAGTCGGGACAGGAGCCCAAATAGAAATCTAGAGGCAGGATCTGAAGCAGAGACCATGGAGGAACACTGCTTTCAGCCTTGCTCCTTCAGTTTCCTCTCTTATACAGTCCAGACCTGCCTACCTACAAACAATGCTGCCCACTGTGGGCTGGGCCTTGCAATGTAAATTAGAGGAATCACACAACCACCAGCTGCCACACCCCTCCATCCTCTTCCCACCCTACCATGCCCACAGGCCACTCTGGTAAGGCAATTCTTCAGTCGAAGGTCCCCCACTTCCCAGGTGTTTCAAGATGACAACCAACATTAGCCATCACATATAGAAAAAGAACATATCCACCCCTTATCTAGTCCAGTTTGTCATAGCATCCTTAGTTAGCATTTTTTGTTTGTTTGTTTGTTTTTTGAGACAGGGTTTCTCTGTGTAGCTCTGGCTATCCTGGAACTTGCTATGTAGGCCAGGCTGGCTTCCAAATCAGATATCCACCTGACTCTGCTTCCCAAGTGCTGGGATTAAAAGCAAGTGCTACCACCCAGCTTTCCATTAGCATTTTGTGTTCATTTGACAGTTTCTTTTCCTGGACTTCAGCAGGTGACCTTGACATTATAAGACTTTTATTTTTTTTCTTTCTGAAAATGAGCTATTGAGGTGTTATCTTCTTTCCTGTGGTTTCATGTTTCCTTCCCATTTGATCCTATTGCTTTGACAAGCCAAGTTTAGGAATTACATATTTTGCTTGGTCAAGTGTATGAGTTGAAGGTAGCTGGGACAGCTCATCTACACACACACACACACACACACACACACCCACCCTCAAATCTCTGAAGAGCTGCAGAGACCATTATCTGGGTTGTTTTTCTTTACCATCTGGAAAAACAAGTCAATTCATGAAAAGCTGTTGAAGCCACTTGAAAAGTTAGCACTTACCATTTGGCTCCTTTTAGGAGAGACCAACATTTGCTTCTCTTAGGTAAGACGATTAAAATGCTTTCAAGGGGCTAGTGAGATGGCTCAGTGAGTGAAGTACTTACCATACCAGCATGAGGACCCTAGTTCAGATCCCCAGAACCCACGTTTCCAAAGCCAGATGTGGAGGTATGTCCTTGGAATCCCAGTAATAGGGTAATGGAGGCAGAAGTACCACTGGGAAAAATGGCTCAGCACTTACTGCTCTTCCTGAAGTCTCAAGTTTAGTTCTCAGCACCCAGGTTAGGCAGCTCACAAGCACCTGTAACTCCATCTCCAGAGGGATCTAAGGTCTCTAGCCTCTGTGGGCTTCTGCACTCATATGCAGACACTCTCTCTCTCTCTCTCTCTCTCTCTCTCTCTCTCTCTCTCTCTCTCACACACACACACACCAGATACACATGTGTACAGACACACACAGAGACACAAACACAGACACGCACAGACACACAGACGCACATATTATGCATACATACACACATATACACACAGATCCACAGACACATATACACACACAAATAAATAGCTAAATCATTTTTTTAAAAGGTGGAGACATCAGACACTGTCCTCTGGCCTCTATACTCACATACACAGACAATCATGTATATACCCACCCACTCACATGAACACACACACACACACACACACACACACACACACACACAAGTTTTCTGATGTTACCAAAAGTTTCACAATGGTGGATAAAGTCACCCCATGTTGAAGAGAACCATTCTAGTAGAACCGCTCACTGTGTTAATCAACAGGGCAGGATCACAAGTGTATATGGAAGTGTAGGGAGGGCAGGGGGCTTCTAAGGCCACATATTTGTGGCTGAAAGCTTTCATAAACAAATCAGTCTCAACTGAACTTGAGCAGAGTCTCACTGAAGGAATGTGACAGTCACAGCTGCAAGCTGACAGTGGATGGACTCAGATCCTTTTGGATAGGATGGTCCGTGAACAGAATATCTGACAATCCTTTGTTTTCAGAAGTGACTTCAAAGTTGTTGTGTTTTCTTTTGTGTTTCTCTTTCCCCTTCTGATATCTTCTGTGATTGGCATCCTCAGGCAGAGGAATGGAATTCTTCACAGTTCATTGGGAGTCCTAAAGAAACTCTCTTCTTCTGTAGAATCTGTGGCCTTCATGATGATCTACCGAGAGCATAAAATGGAGATGTTCATTTGAACTTCTTTTAAACTTGTGGTACCTAGTTTTACTTGGAGTCAGCAGAAGTTTTACTCCAGGTTCCATCAATGAGATGCTGAGAGTTAAGTTACAGTCTGGGGTGTGTGTGTGTGTGTGTGTGTGTGTGTGTGTGGTGTGAACTCACATATGTTTGAATGTACACATGAGAGGGCAGAGGTGGACAACTTGGAGTCAGCAGAAGTTTTACTCCAGGTTCCATCAATGAGATGCTGAGAGTTAAGTTACAGTCTGGGGTGTGTGTGTGTGTGTGTGTGTGTGTGTGTGTGTGTGTTGTGAACTCACATATGTTTGAATGTACACATGAGAGGGCAGAGGTGGACAACTTGTGTCGTCCTTAGTCACCCTCCATATTACATAGTTGTTTGTTTACTTAGAGCAGTCCTGGGGATTGAACCCAGGACTTTGTGCATGAGAGGTGAGTGCTCTACCACTGTGCTACTCTGACTGCAGCTCTTCTATCCCGGTTTGTGAAACAGAGTCTCTCACTGGTCCAGGATCTCATCTATTTGGCTGGACTGCCTAGCCAGTGAGCATCAGGGATCCACCAATCAAGTCTTAAACCCTGGGACAAATGGCTGAGGTGCCTATCTAACATGCCAAAGTGGATCTGGCCTCCAGGTTCTCCCAGCATCCCTCAGTTCCTACTTGTTACAGGGCATGGCTGGCACACAAGTCCTTTACCCCCAGCTCCCTAGCCCCAGGACTAGGCTGCCCTTCCCTATATAATCCAGCCATTTTGGATACCCGCCCTCTTCTGGTCTATCCTTTATCTTCTCAGCTTCTTGGTCTGGTTTCTCCCCTCTCCAACTCCCTTCTCCCTCACATCCTCATAGGGCCAGGCTCAGGGTCATGTTCACTCTGGACTCTTCTGGATGTCCCTGCCTCTGGAGACTCTCTCCCTTTATCTACTGTAGACTTTCTCCTCTGGCATATCTAGGAGCGCTCATGTCCTTTCCTTTCTGATTTTTTAAAAAATTATTCATCTCCTGTCCGTTTCACAGGGCTGAGGTTACAAGTGTTTGCCATCATGCCTGACTTTTTGCGTGGGTGCTAGATATTAAACTGGGGTCCTCATGCTCACCAGACAAGACTTTTGCTGACTGAGCCATCTCCTCAGCCCCTAGACTGGTACTTTATTCTGTAGGAAGTTCCCATGGTTCTAGCCCCACAGGGTGGGTCCCTGTGCTGATGTTGGAGGAAATCTCTGCTGCCTTCTCCCAACCATGTTAAGGTTTTCCTTTGCTCTTATCAGGGTGGCCCTGCCCTTTAACACAATGAGACCCAAACAATGAGAAAGCATTGGTGAGATTTAGACCCTAAGAATCACAAAGGAAGGAAATTCTGAGTTTCTGCTTTCTCTTGGGGTCTCATTCAGCCGGTCTTAGTATAAGTAAAAGATCAGGGGAATTGATATACACTCCTCAATGTATAATTACCAATAAGGATGTCATTAGATGCTTAGATTCTTAAAATAACCCCTTGTTTGAACTTGCAGGTAAGATGAAGTCACAGAGTATTAGCTAGGATGTCTTAGAACTTTTGGAAGTGAATTGTAAGCACACATAAAACTAAATAGCAGCAATATAGTCAGATTGGTAGCTGCAATGTCATTAGTCTTTGGCCAATTTAAGTTTGGTCCATTTAGAACGTAAAGCTATACTTACATATCCTGACCTCTTTCTGTTTTTGTTTACATATCATTTATTAGTTTAAAATATTGTAATTATGTATATGTGTGTGTCTGTGTGTAGGTATGTGCATGAGAGCTCATGTGCTCATGGAAGCACATGAGATATTGAATCTCCTGGAACTGGAGTTTATAGGCAGTTGTGAGTTGCCAGATGTAGGTGCTGGGAATGGAACTCAGGTCCTCTGTAGAGAGAATCTCTTATAAGCATCACCTGTCAATGAAAAAGCCAATGGCCAATGAGCTGAGGCAGGAAATAGGATGTGGGACACTGGCAGGAAGAGAGAGGATTCTGGGAAATAGTGAGAGAATAAAAGGAGACCCAGGAGAGGTGCTGGGAGACATTCAAGAAAGATGCTGAGGGACATTCAAGAACGATGCTGGGGGGGGGACACTGAAGAAGATGGAAAGGAAGAAGCAGGGCAGGACTGAGGGAGAAGTAACTAATCATGTTGATGACATAGACTAGTCAGAATGGGTTAGATAAGTTACAAGCTAGTCAGGGAATGAGCCAAAGCTTACGCCCTAGGCATTTAATAATGAGTAATTAGTCTCAGAGTTGTCATTTCAGGAGCAAGTACTGGGAAAAACAAATAATAATAATAATAATAATAATAATAATAATAATAAATGTTATCCTCTGAAAGAGCAGTATGTGCTTTTTTTTTAATTTTCTAAGTTTTTTTTATTTACATTCAAAATCATTTCCCCTTTCCCGTTTCCTCCCTCCCTGAAAGTCCCATAAGCCCCCTTCCCTCCCTCTTTTCCCCATTCAACCCCCTCTCGCTTCTCTGTCCTGGCGTTCCCCTACATCCAGTCTTTCCAGGACCAGGGGTCTCTCCTTCTATCTTCTTAGAAATCCATTGATATGCGAATTGTGTCTAGGGTATTCCGAGATTCTGGTTAATATCCCCTTATCAGTGACTGCATACCATGTGTGTTCTTTTGTGATTGGGTTACCTCACTAAGGATGATATTTTCAAGTTCTGACCATTTGCCTAGGAATTTCGTGAATTCATTGTTTTTAATTGCAGAGTAGTATTCCATTGTGTAAATATACCACATCTTCTGAATTCATTCCTCCGTTGAGGGACATGTGGGTTCTTTCCAGCTTCTGGCTATTATAAATAAGGCTGCTATGAACATAGTGGAGCATGTGTCCTTATTGCATGCAGGTAAAGCCTCTGGGTATATATATGCCCAGGAGTGGTATAGCCGGATCTTCCGGGAGTGTCATGCCCAGTTTTCTGAGGAACCGCCAGACTGCTTTCCAGAGTGGTTGTACCAGCTTGCAATCCCACCAGCAGTGGGGAAGTGTTCCTCTTTCTCCACATCCTCGCCAACAACTGCTGTCTCCTGTGTTTTTGATCTTAGCCATTCTGACTGGTGTGAGATGGAATCTCAGGGTTGTTTTGATTTGCATTTCCCTAATGACTAAGGATGATGAACATCTCTTTAGGTGCTTCTCAGCCATTAGATATTCTTCAGGTGAGAACTCTTTGTTTAGCTCTGTACCCCATTTTTTAATAGGGTTACTTGGCTCTCTGGAGTCTAACTTCTTGAGTTCTTTGTATATATTGGATATTAGCCCTCTGTCGGATGTAGGGTTGGTAAAGATCATTTCCCAGTTAGTTGGTTGCCGCTTTGTCTTTTTGACGGTGTCTTTTGCCTTGCAAAACTTTGTAATTTAATGAGGTCCCATTTGTCTATTCTTGATCTTAGAGCATAAGCTATTGGAGTTCTGTTCAGGAAATTCTCCCCTGTGCCTATATGTTCAAGGTTCTTCCCTAGTTTCCTTTCTATTAGTTTCAGTGTGTCTGGTTTTATGTGGAGGTCCTTGATCCACTTGGAATTGAGCTTAGTGCAAGGAGATAAGAATGGGTCAATTTGCATTCTTTTGCATGTTGACCTCCAGTTGAGCCAGCACCATTTGTTGAAAAGGCTATCTTTTTTCCACTGGATGGTTTTAGCTCCTTTGTCAAAGATCAAGTGACCATAGGAGTGTGGATTCATTTCTGGGTCTTCAATTCTGTTCCATTGATCTACATGCCTGTCACTGTACCAATACCATGCGGTTTTTAACACTATTGCTCTGTAGTACAGCTTGAGGTCCAGGATACTGATTTCCTCAGAGGTTCTTTTACTCTTGAGAATAGTTTTAGCTATTCTGGGTTTTCTGTTATTCCAGATGAATTTTTGAATTGCTCTTCCTAGCTCTATGAAGAATTGAGTTGGGATTTTGATGAGGATTGCATTGAATCTGTATATTACTTTTGGTAAGATGGCCATTTTTACTACATTAAACCTGCCAATCCATGAGCATGGCAGATTTTTCCATCTTCTGAGGTCTTCTTCAATTTCTTTCTTCAGAGACTTGAAGTTCTTGTCATACAGATCTTTTCACTTGTTTGGTTAGAGTCACACCAAGATACTTTATATGGTTTGTGGCTATCGTGAAGGGTATCATTTCTCTTACTTCTTTCTCAGCCTGCTTATCCTTTGATATCGGCCTTGAATTCCTGATCTTTCCAAGACCTTTAGCATGAAAGGATGCTGAATTTTGTCAAATGCTTTCTCAGCATCTAATGAGATGACCATGTGGTTTTTTTCTTTGAGATTGTTTATATAGTGGATTACATTGATGGATTTCCTTATATTGAACTATCCCTGCATCCCTGGGATGAAGCCTACTTGATCGTAGTGAATGATCGTTTTGATGTGTTCTTGGATTCGGTTGGCAAGAATTTTATTGAGTATTTTTGCATCGATATTCATAAGAGAGATTGGCCTGAGATTCTCTTTCTTTGTCGGATCTTTGTGTGCTTTTGGTATTAGTGTAATTGTGGCTTCATAGAACGAGTTGGGTAGTGTTCCTTCTGTTTCTATTTTGTGGAACAGTTTGAAGAGTATTGGAGTTAGGTCTTCTTTGAAGGTCTGATAGAATTCTGCACTAAAACCATCTGGACCTGTGCTCTTTTTGGTTGGAAGACTTCCAATGACAACTTCTATTTCTTCAGGGGTTATAGGACGGTTTAGATGGTCTATTTGATCCTGATTTAATTTTGGTATTTGATATCTGTCAAGGAAATTGTCCATTTCCTCAAGATTTTCTAGTTGTGTTGAATACAGGTTTTTGTACTAGGATCTGATGATTTTTTGAATTTCGTCAGTTTCTGTTGTTATCTCTCCCTTTTCGTTTCTGATTTTTTATTAATTTGGATACTGTCTCTGTGCCCTCTGGTTAGTCTGGCTAAGGGCTTATCTATCTTGTTGATTTTCTCAAAGAACCAACTCCTCGTTTTGTTGATTCTTTGTAAGGTTTTATTTGTTTCTACTTGATTGATTTCAGCTCTGAGTTTGATGATTTCCTGCCTTCTAGTCCTCTTTGGTGTATTTGCTTCTTTTTGTTCCAGGGCTTTCAGGTGTGCCATTAAGCTGCTAGTGTATGCTGTCTCCCGTTTCTTTTTGGCAGCACTCAGGGCTATGAATTTTCCTCTTAGCACTGCTTTCATTGTGTCCCATAAATTAGGGTATGTTGTGCCTTCATTTTCATTAAATTTCAAAAAGTCTTTGATTTCTTTCTTTATTTCCACCTTGACCAAGTTATCATTGAGTAGAGCATTGTTCAGCCTCCATGTGTATGTGGGTTTTCTTCTGTTTTTGTTGCCATTGAAGACCACCCTTATTCCATAGTGATCTGATAGGAGGCATGGGATTAGTTCTATTTTCTTATATCTGTCTGATTTGTGACCAATTATATGGTCAATTTTGGAGAAGGTGCCATGAGGTGCTGAGAAGAAGGTGTATTCTTTTGCTCTAGGATGAAATGTTCTATATATATCTGTTAGTTCCATTGGTCCAAGGCTACAATTAGATTCACTGTGTACCTGTTTAGTTTCTGCTTTCCTGAATGATCCATTTCAGAGAGCGGGGTGTTGAAATCACCCACTATTTATTGTGTGAGGTACGATGTGTGCTTTGAGCTTTAGTAAAGTTTCTTTTACGAATGAGGGTGCCCTTGCATTTGGAGCATAGATATTCAGAATTGAGAGTTCTTGTTGGTGGATTTTTCCCTTGATCAGTATGTAGTGTCCTTCTGTGTCTTTTTTGATGACTTTAGGTTGAAAATCAATTTTATCTGATATTAGGATGGCTACTCCAGCTCGTTTCTTGGGGCCATTTGCTTGTAAAATTGTTTTCCAGCCTTCTACTCTGAGGTAGTATTTTTCTTTGACACTGAGGTGCGTTTCCTGCATGCAGCAAAATGCTGGGTCCTGTTTACATATCCAGTCTGCTAGTCTATGTCTTTTTATTGGGGAACTGAGACCATTGATATTAAGAGAGATTAAGGAATAGTGATTATTGCCACCTGCCATTCTTGATGCTATCTTTATGTTTGAGTGGTTATCTACTTTTGGGTTTGAAGGAAGAAGGTTACTATCTCATTTTTTCCAGGGTGTTGTTTCTCTCCCTGTATTGACTGTTTCCACCTATTATCCTTTGCAGGGCTGGATTTGTGGAAAGATATTGTGAAAATTTGGTTTTATCATGGAATATCTTGGTCTCTCCATCTATGGTGATTGAGAGTTTTGCTGGGTATAGTAGTCTAGGCTGGCATTTGTGCTCTCTTAGTGTCTGCATGAGATCTGCCCAGGATCTTCTGGCTTTCATAGTCTCTGGTGAGAAGTCTGATGTGATTCAGATAGGTCTTCCTTTGTATGTTACTTGGCCCTTTTCTCTTACTGCTTTTAATATTCTTTCTTTGTTTAGTACATTTGGTGTTTTGATTATTATGTGACGGGAGGTATTTCTGTTCTGGTCCAGTCTGTTTGGAGTTCTGTAGGCTTCTTGTACGTTCATCGGCATCTCTCTCTTTAGGTTAGGGAAGTTTTCCTCCATAATTTTGTTGAAGATGTTTATTGGCCCTTTAAGTTGCAAATCTTCACTCTCATCTATACCTATAATCCTTAGGTTTGGTCTTCTCATTGTGTCCTGGATTTCCTGGATGTTTTGGGTTACACGTTTTTTGCATTTTGCATTTATTTTGACTGTTGAGTCGATGCTTTCTGTGGTATCTTCAGCACCTGAGATTCTTTCTTCCATCTCTTGTATTCTATTGTTGATGTTTGCATCTATGCCTCCTGATTTCTTCCCAAGGTTTTCTATCTCCAAAGTTGTCTCCCTTTGTGATTTCTTAGTTGTTTCTACTTCCTTTTTAAGATCCTGGATGGATTTGCTGAGATCCTTCACTTGTTTGTTTGTATTTTCCTGTATTTCTTTAAGGTATTTTTGCATTACCTCTTTCAGGATTTCTGCCTGTTGACCCAAGTTCTCCTGCATTTCTCTGAGCGATTTTTGTGTTTCCTTCTCATGGGCTTCCATCTGTTGATCCATCGTCTCCTGCATTTCTTTAAGCAGTTCTCGTGTTTCCTTTGTAAGGGCATCTATCCGTTGATTCATTTCTTTAAGCACTTTTTGTGTTGCCTCTCTATGGGCATCCATCTGTTGACCCATATTCTTCTGCATTTCTTTATGCAATTTTTGTGATTCCTTTGAAAGTGCATCTACCCGTTGATTCATTTCTTTAAGCGATTTTTGTGTTGTCTCCTTTTGGGCCTCCATCTTTTGATCCATGTTCTCCTGCATTTCTTTAAGCGATTCTTGTTTTTCCTTTGTAAGGGCTTCTAACCGTTGATTCATGGTCTCCTGTAATTCTTTATTAGATTTATTTGTGTCCTTCTTGTGATCCTCTAATAGCATCATGAGAAGTGATTTTAAATCCAGATCTTGTCTTTTGGATATGGTGAGGTATCCAGGACTTTCTGCAGTTGGAGAGTTGGGTTCGGATGGTGCCATATTACTTTGATTTCTGTTAGTAATGTTCCTACGTTTGCCTTTTGCCATCTGGTTACCTCTGATGTTAGTTGGTCCTGCTGTCACTGGCTGTTGGTTGGACCTCCCGTGAGCCTGCAAAACTATTTCTGGCCCCCCTGGATTACCGGGATTTCCCTGGCACCGATTTCTGGGGCCTGCCCTGCTCCTGAGTGACTTTGGAGCCCTGATGTGCATTGCCCCAAGTGATGTTATATTGGGGAGTCCCTGCACATCCAAAGGCTCAGCGTAATGGATTCCTGGAGCAGAGGTCGCCCAAGGGAGTCTGGTAGGCTCCTGCCCTGTGCAGGGGTGTGTGATCTCTCCCAGAGTGGGGGGGAAGGGGTGTCCCTCTGCAAGGCAGAAGTCCCACAGCAAAGCTGGCACGCTGGTTACTGCAGATCTGCCCAGCTCTTGGGAGCAGCGCACATACAAGCCTCCCGAGACCCAAGTGATATTATACCTGTCTGTCCCTGAGCCTGGCAGTCCCAACTACCTGGCCACTGGAGCAAAGATGGCGGAGTGCCGCAGCATATGCTTTTAATCACTGACCTGTCTCTCTAATCTCCCACTTCCACCATTTGTTTAAAAAGTGGGGTTGAATGTTTTGTGTACCAGTCCAGAACTGGGTCTGTAGTGGAGGATGATCTTTAACTTCTGATCTTCCCGCCTCCATCTTATTGGTAGAATCACAGCAATGTCGAAGCATACCTGTGGTATTTAGAGTCAGACCCAGGACTTCGTGCACACTAGGCAAGTACTTCATCACCTGATCTACATTCCCAGTCCTCTTTCTGTTTTTCTATTATGTTGCGTGGGTATATGGAATAATCATGTTTCTTTTTTAGCTTTTCAATGAGTGTATTAGTCTCTTTTCCTCTGTCTCTCATCTCCTTTTGTAACTCAGGCTGGCTTTAAACTCCTCATCCTCCTGCCTCATCTACCTAAGTGCTGGAATTGAAATTACAAGTATGTGCTTCCACATCCAACCGTGTCTCTCCCTGACTGGGTTTCATTCTTCGTGTGTATGTGTAGATAGGCACACACCATAAGGAACGTATGGGACTCAAAAGACAGCATGTGTAAATTGGTTTTGTCCTCTTACAATGTGGATTCTGGGAAAATGAACTCAGATCCCCCCAGGCTTGGCAGCAAGTGCCTTTAACTGCTGAGCCCTCTCATCTCTCCAGTTCGGGTTCTGCCTGTTTTGATTTTTTTTTTTTGTAAGTCAGTTGTAACTCAAGTGAAATTTAACACTTCAGGGTTTACTGTGGCATGTGAGATAGCCATAATAACATTACATTCCGAATTCTGTAGGACAAAATCGAAAGTTTGAGCTTCCCTAACTCTGCAGATTCGTAACCTAGCTGGAAAATTAAATTTCACTCAGACATTCTCTAATGCTCTGAGGTATTGCAATAAATGAGTACGGAAATTCAGAGCACGCCCCCATCCTGGCACTTCTTATTAGGCATGTAACGTTCCTGAATGAAAGTAATATCACAGAGTAATTTGGTTATTAAGGCAGTAATAGCATATCTTGTCCTGGTTATAAAGTTACCTTTCGAGAACAGTCCACCCCCGCCATTTTAATAGCCGTATCAAGAAAGGTACGTAATGAATTTTCTCTGAAGAAATTGGCCTGCTCTACATTTGTTCTTCTATCTGATTTTACCATTATGCTGAAGGGTTGATAGCAAAGTCTTATCCTTGGGGCTCATGAGCCCACAGATTTCACATAAATATTTGATGAAGCAAGTCTTCTCAAGTCACTCTAGAAGGACTTATTCTAAGTGCCATTCCATAGGTGGTTGGATTACAGTTGATTAAATAAAAATTTCCCTTAGGGACTGGAGGGATAACTCAGTAGAGAGCTTGTCTATCATGTATAGGCTTTGACTTTGATTCTCAGCACTTCAGAGACATTTTTCTTTGTACTATTTTCTTAAAAAAATTAGCAACTAATATATATTATAATGTTCTCTCTCTTTTTCTCTCCTTTTCCCTCCCTCCCTCTCTTCTACCCTCCCTCTCTCCCTCCCTCCCTCTTTCCTCCCTCCCTCCCTCCTTCCTTCCTTCCTTTTTTCTCCTTCCTTCCTTTCCTCCTTTGGTTTTTCAAGCCAGGGGTTCTCTGTATAGCCCTGGTTAGCTTAGAACTCACTCTGTGGACCAGGCTGGCCTCAGGCTCAGAGATCTACCTGCCTCTTCCTCCCAAGTGCTGGACATTACTGTGCATTTTGCAAGCATTATCAAAAGAAGATGAATCGATTCAGCTTCCTAGCTGTTTCAATCTAGTAGATCACAGACTTCTAGCATATTTTTTTTTATCCCATAAAGACATGTACATTTTTTTATCTTGGCCTGGAAATATAGTTTTGTCATACCAATGAGAAAGTAACTAATACATATCTCATCTAGAGATTAACAGAAATATCCATCCCTCTGGAGCCAATTAAGATGACCAGTTGCTTTCTTCATGGGAGCCTGTGTGCACTGGCTGCAAACAGCAGTCTCCATGATAGTACCCACAGCCTGCTGCCAATATCAGTTGCCCTAAGGGAACTTGGAGGCAAATTTCCACTGGATATTCTTGTCTCTGATCTCAGTGCTGTCCCCAGCCCAGGCTCCAGAGAGTTATTCAGGTTACCTTTTGGAAGCTCAAAGGCACAGTGACCAGGGTACATATTGACCAGGTCATCATGTCCATCCTCACCAAGTTGCCAAATAAAGAACGGGTCACTGAGGTCCTGAATAGAGCCAAGTTCAACCTCTTTACCAGACAGAGAGGCACCATTCAAAGAAGTGAGGCTTCACCAGTTTAATGCAGATTGATTAAAACACGTGGTAGCTGTGAAGTGGCCCAAACCTGATATCTGCGGGGTCAAATATATCCCCAGTCATGGTTCCCTGGGCAAATGAATGGCTCCGAACTGCTAAGGGCTTCCCTGTGCTGTCCTACACCCCACTGAATCATGTTCAGTAATAATCTCATATCCAGTGTGTCTAAGAAAAAGATCCATCCGCAAGTTGGTCTATACCAGGTAGAAACTGATCCTGGATCCTGTTGCTTTAGAGTCTCTGGCTTTGTTATCCTCACCACTTCTGATCATGCCTCCCACACTGTCTGTATATGCTTGGCCCCAGGGAGTGGCACTATTAGAAGGCGTGGACTTGTTGGAGTAGGTGTGGCCTGTCACTGTGGGCGTGGGCTTTAAGACCCTCATCCTGGCTGCCTGGAAGCCAGTCTTACCCTAGCTGCCTTCAGAACAAGATGTAGAACTCTCAGCTCCTCCTGCACCCTGCCTGCCTGGATGCTGCCATGCTCCTGCCTTGATGATAATGGACTGAACCTCTGAACCTGTAAGCCAGCTCCAATTAAATGTTATCCTTTGTAAGACTTGCCCTGGTCAAGGTGTCTGTTCATGGCAGTAAAACCCTAACTAAGACACACACCATTACAACCACCTGCTTATGTTTTTGGACATGTTTATTCTAAGAATATATTGGGGGTACTTATTATTTATCATAGAGAACAAAATCCTCTCCTTGTAGGTCTCCTTGTTTTCAGCTTTTACTCTTATTCCGAGAAACTGGCTTGTTTTTGCCTCATTTTGCAGTGATTTGTGTATGAGGTTGAATTGTCTTCACGACATGAAATTTCTATAATAGCCTCAATTTCCATTTTACCTCATTTTGTAACCATAATTTTTATTTGTTCCAACTTCATCATTGACTATTTTTTTATAATCAACTTATTTTATTTTATTTTTTTTATTTTTGCAGTACTGGCAATTGAATGCAGAGCACATACTAGGCAAATGTCCTGTCATTGAATTGTATTCCCTACCCATCAGCTTATTTTAAATTTTGTTCTATCCTGTATTTTTTAAAATTCCCTGATTTTTCATAAGGTTCTTCACATGGCAGGGGGTTGGGAGAGAGAGAGAGAGAGAGAGAGAGAGAGAGAGAGATATCAATTTGCTGCTGTCTTAAGTTTACCTAGGACAATTCCATTTTTTTCCTAAAGCTCTGTTCATCCTATTCTTTCCTCCCTTTCATTTTTCATCTCATGTATATGTGTATGCTGTGTTTGCTTGGGGACATGTATGTGTTGCAGTATGTGTGTACACGCATACATGGAAGTCAGAGGAAAACCTCAGGTGTTGATGAGGGACACCATCAAACTCTTTTGCGGTGGTATCTCATACTGGCTTGAAATCCATGGCGGTAGGTTGGGCTAGATGGCCAACAAGCCCCAAGGATTTGCTTGTCTTCATCCCCCAGTGCTGGGATTGTGAGTGTGAAGTGCCATGCCTAACTTTTAAGATGGGTTCTGGAGATGGAACTCGGCCCCACATGCTTGCACAGTGTCCTGGCTTGTTTCATGTCAACTTGACACGAACCAGAGTTATCTGGAAGAGGAGGAAACCTCAGTTATAAAAATGTCTCCATAAGGTCTAGCTGTAATGCACTTTCTTAATTAGTGATTGATGGGGGAGGGCCCAGCCCAACGTGGGTGGTGCCATCCCTGGGCTGGTGATTTGGGGGTCTATAAGAAAGCAGGCTAAGCAAGAGAGCAAGCCGGTGAGCAGCACCCCTCCCTGGCATCTACACTAGCTCTCGCCTCCAGGTTCCAGCCCTGCTTGAGTTCCTGTACTGACTTTGTTCAGTGATAGACTAAGATGCAGAACTGTAAGCCAAATAAACCCTTTCCTCCCCAGCTTGCTCTTTTGGTCACCGTGTTTCATAACAGCAATAGAAACCCCAACTAGGACACACAGTAAGCACTTTACCAACTGAGCCATCTCCTGAGCACCATCCTTTCCTTTCTTGAACACTTAGTTGTTCCATCCTGCCCAAACTCCTGGGAGCCCTCCTTATGCTAACCTCTTAGGATTTTGTAATAACTGAACAGAATCTTGGGGTTATTGCAAGTTTAGGCACTCGAGTGTGGTGCTTTCTATGTATGTATTAAAGAAAACCTAGTCTTTTCAATTGGTTCTTAGATTCCATGCTTAGCCTCTGAAAACACTTTGACAAGGCTGATAATATTAAGACATTTATTTCACTCCCCTCAAGGTGGATAAAATGAGGAGGATGAGACAGAAACAATGTGAGAGCCAGAGGAAGGGCACAGTGTGTTTGAATGCTGTCTTCTGGGCGTGATGGCTGTGACACTTCTGAATGTAAGATGTGACAACATACACAAGATTGATCCATCTACAGTCTGTCATGGGTGGATGTGCAGTGAGGCCCTATCATTTCCTCAGGACCTAGGGGCAGTTAATGGTTGCTGTTAAAAGTAGGGTAGTCACTGGCAAGGTGACCACACTCCTGTAAGTAACTCCAATTAAATTCACACAAGAAACCAAACAAAAGTACAAGGAACAGAAAAGTATCTAAGAACATGAAGGGGATCAGTAGGAGGAGAAGGGAGGCTAGACAGGGTAATAGGAAGTAATATGAGAAAAGTTCATTGTAAGCCAACATGGAGTGCCATGATGAAGCCAGCTATTATATATAGCTGATATATGCTCAGAATTTTTTTTGATGTTTCTTCATTTGTTATTGTCTGGAGTCAGACTTAGAAGTAGAAGCTCCCAGAGAGCCTACATCTCTTGACAATCTGTTCCTGGTATTTTTCTTTGAATTCTAAACTTTGGGAAAAAGCTAAGTGTGATGGTTTATATATGTTTGGCCCAGGGAGTGGCACTATTAGGAGGTGTGGCCTTGTTGTAGTAGGTGTGTCACTGTGGATGTGGGCTTTAAGACCCTCATCCTGACTGCCTGGAAGCCAGTATTCTGCTAGCAGCCATCAAATGAAGATGTAAAGCTCTCAGCTTCTATTGTACCATGCCTGCCTGGATGCTGCCATGTTCTTGCCTTGATGATAATGGACTAAACCTCTGAACCTGTAAGCCAGCCCCAATTAAATGTTGTCCTTATAAGAGTTGCTTTGGTCATGGTGTCTGTTCACAGTAGTAAAACCCCAACTAAGACAGTAAGCATATTCTACAGCTTTCTCCTTATTTTTTAGTGCACTGTTTGCTCAGAACAATGAGTAACATCGGTGTTGCAGGAGACATAGAATGAAAACTGCTTTGGTCCTGGGCTTCTTACCTTTCTTGTTTAAGGCCTCTCTGACACCATATTGGTGGACATCAACTTCTTTAGAGGTATTGAAAAGCTTTTGGATTCTGAGTGCTTATTTGGGCCCCAGGTGCCTTGGGACAGTGGTATCTGTCAGTCTAGAAACATCCTTCTCTCCTTTGTAATTAAAAACATTTTTAAAAACAATAACCAAGTTGAGAGCACTCATATTGGCATTCACCATGCACCTATGAATAGACTTGCAATTTCTTTCCTCTTGACCTCTAACAAGAATGTCCCTTTATTCAACAGCAGACACTCTGCTGTGGGTCCAGATGCCATGCCTCGTGAAAAAAAATGTTGTCATTCCCACCACAGATTTGGACCACATAACCCTACCACTCTTCACATAGAGCATCAGCAACCACGTCGGTGGCCATGAAAGAAGATTTTATTCTTTGTCCACTTCAATGACTTCCTGAGAGCCAGTTATTCAACTTTGTCTTGACATAGATGACTGCCTAGGAGGTGCCATAAAAATATTTTTGAAAGTGAAAATATTAAGGGTGAATATATGCTCAATATCAAGACCCAAAGAAGTACACACTGCTCTGCCTTTGGTAAACTCACAATTTTGGGGAGAAAGGATCTATAAACTGCAAGATTAATGCTAAGTGCGCCAATGCTCATACCATATGAGAAGTTTGGATAGTAGGAATTGACTTTGGATCACCAATGTGCCCTAATAGGCTATGTGTTGGAGGCTTGGTCTCCAGTTTAAGCTAAGACATTTATTTCATGCCCCACAAGGCAGATATAATGGGGAAGATGAGACAGAAATAATGAGAGAGCTGGAGAAGGCAGGTGCTGCTGTGGGGAGGATGGAGAACTTTCTGGAGGAGGTGCTCAGTAGAAGGAAGTTGAGTGTGTGCACTGGAAGGGAAGATCAGGTTCCTGACCCTTCTTTCCTTGTCTCCTGGCTATTATGAAGTAAACAACCCTGCTCCCCCAACCATGATGCCTTTCCTCCCCGAATTGCACCCATCTGCATCCAGAAAGAGCCAAGCAACTGTGGATGAAACCATGTGTCAAAATCAACCTTTCTCTTTCTCTTCAATCTTTTCCTTTTCAATCTTTTCCTTTCAACCTTTCTCTAGTTTATTTTGTCAGACTGAACAACATGGTGCTAAAATAGGAGACTCAGTAAGTAACAATCTGTGTTACTTACATGTGTAAGATATATTGCTCTTTCTGTTTTCCTTTTCAATGTAGTGAAATAGGCTTAAGACATGATTAAGTTGGGCATGCAGACATGGCCAGCCAGTAATTTGACTACCATATAAGCATGTAGACCTGAGTTTGGATCCCCAGAACCCACATGGACATTTATAGCAATGTACACCTGTAATTTCAGCACTGGGAAGATGGAAACAGGAGGAACCAGGGCTCACTAGCTAGCAAGCTTAGCTGTATTAGTGAGCTCCAGGTTCAATGAGATAGTATGTCTCAAAAATGAAGGCAGAAAGTGATTGAGAGAGACATAATGTTGACCTGTTTCCTTCATATACATACATGCCTCTCTCTCTCTCTCTCTCTCTCTCTCTCTCTCTCTCTCTCTCTCTCACACACACACACACACACACACACACGTCATACATACACTCATGCATTCAAAAATGAATTATTGAGTCAGATGGCTTTAGTATCAATGTGGTTGTTGCACGAGCGACAAGCATGAGAACCAGAGTTCATATCCCTAGGACCCACATAAATGCTTGTTGGGCAATGAGGCATGCAATCCCAGTGCTCAGGCATCACAGGCACAGATAGGGGTCCTGGGAACAAGCTGCTAAGAAGACGAGCTGCATTAGTGAGCTCTGGGTTCACCCTGGAGACCTCAGTGAATAAGGCAGAGGATGATAGAAAATACTTCTTTCATCAACCTATGTGTGCGCATACGCACATGCACTCACACACACACACACTCCACATAAGAAAAAAAATAAAAAGAAAAAATATATAAAAATAGACACTACTTTGTTTAATCTTTTATCCACTGAGCATGTGTAAAACACGTTAATCTTCCACTTTTCTTTCTCCACGAAGTTGGATAGGCTTAAGACACAATGAAGTTAATGGTGGTTACAGACTGAAGCATGGTAAAATCAGGGCAAGTCATTCCTCGGTTGAGAAACCCTAGTGATGAGGTCACCAGCACAGTTCCAGGAGGAGCCTGCAACGGTGGAAGGGCTAGTGAAGGATGAGGACATGAAGGCCCACATGCCCAGAATCTACAAGACAGAGTACGCCTCATAGTATTCAGACGGTGTCTGAAACAATGGATTATCTTGGCTTGTTTTCATTTTTTAGAGTCCTGAAAAGCCACACTTGTTTTAAGCAGCTGCAAAATAACTAGATTTTTAGAGCACAATCAAGATTCTCTTGGCACATCCTCGGCCTCATCAAATAGCGTGTTTCAGCCCAGATGCTCTGGGAAAGACTCATAAACAGTGCAATTTCTGTTTCTAGGAGCTGATATTTGCAAGGCTGAGCTCCTGGAGAGAGTAGATAAAATGTACCTTTCAGTAGAAATATAGCATATTGTCTTTTGATTAAGAAGACAGGGCCTCGGCCTTCAGTCATTTATTTCAGGGATCTTTCCTCGCTCTTACCCTGCTCTCAGAGTCCAGTATCTATTTCTCACTTCCTTTTTCCTTTCCCTTTCCCCTTCCCTTCCCCTTTTCTTCTCCCTTTCCCTTCCTTTCCTTTCCTTTCCTTTCTTCTCCTTTGCAACCCCCTTTTTTTTCTTGAGACAAGATCTCATCAAAAATTAGCTAAAGCTGACTTTAAGCTTAGACTATTCTTGGTTCCATTTTCATTGAACTTTTTATCCTCCTGCCTCTAGCTCCCGAGAATTTGAGTTACAGGTGTGCCCCACCATCCAAGATTTACTTGATGCTTGTCTTAGTTTGGGTTTTATTGCTGCAAAGAGATACCATGACCATGGCAACTCTTTTAATGGCAAACATTGATTGGGGCTGGCTTATAGTTTCAGAGGTTTATTCTAATGTGATGGTTTGACTATATTTGGCTCAGGGAATGAATGACACTACTAGGAGGTGTTGCCTTGTTGGAGCGGGTGTGGCCTTGTTGGAGGAGTATGTCACTGTGGGGGTGGGCTTTAAAATCCTCCTCCTGGCTGCCTGGGAAACAGTTTTTTCCTGACTGCTTTTGGATCAAGATGTAGAACTCTCAGTTCCTCCAGCATCATGCCTGTTTGGATACTTCCATGCTTCCTACCAAGATAATAATGGACTGAATAGAGGAGGATGAGGATGAGGATGAGAAGGAGGAGGAGGAGGAGGAGGAGAAAGAGGAAGAGGAGGAGAAGGAGGAGAAAGCCAGTAAGCCAGCCCCAGTTAAATGTTGTCCTTTATAAGTTGCTTTGGTCATGATGTCTTTTCATAGCTACGAAACTCAAACTACAAGGTCACATCCACTCCAATAAGGCCACACCTCTTAATAGTGTCCTCCCTATGGGCCAAATGTCCAATCACATGACTTATGGGGGTCAAATCTATTCAAGCCACCATAGTGCTGTACATGGAACCTAAGGTCTTATGTATACTAGGTAAGCACTCTGTCAATTGAGCTATACCCTCAACTCTACAATATACAATTTCTGAAAGAACAGTTCATGGAACAAAAAAATTATATGATGAGACATATTTATCACTAATAATTTTTAAATTTTCATAGTATATGATAGACAATGGAACTAAAGTAGAAAAGATGATTAGGTAGAAAAAAATGCCTTTGTTTGGTCCAGGGCAAAATAAAAATTTACATTATATAAAATTCAAAATTTCCTAAATTATAGTATATACCTTAAAAACATTCCTGAGGTATAATTAATGTACAAAAGACTTAAATGTCCATATACTTAAATGTATGATTTCCTTTTTTACTGTTGAGACAGGGTTTCAAGTAGCTATGTCTGCTTTGAATTTGCTATGTAGCTGTCTTTGATCTAATTCTCCCGTCTCTGCCTCCTCAGTGCTGGGATTACAGGTCTGTACCATGACAACAGTCTCTGCAGTGCTGGGGACGGAGCCCAGGGTCATACATGCTAGGCCAGCACTCTATGAGCTGAGTTACACCCTGGCCTCCCGTTTGATATTGTGACACACATATATGTATGTGTATGTTTATATGATGTATATGTATCATGCATATATGATATATATGGTACATATGCATACATACATATATGCATGTATATATGTGCATACTGTATATATGTACATATGTATGTGTGCGTGTATTTATATGCAGTGAGCCTATTCATTTCAACCAGGCTTCCCCATTCCCTTCCTTACCCCTGTTAACCAGCCACTGCAGGCTCCTCCCCACACAATGCTCAGGGAAGCCCAAAGATTTTCTTTGTCATTAGATTTGTTTGCTAGGATTTTATATCAGTGTTAGCATCCTTCGTGCCCTCGTGTTTGGTTGGACTTTGCTGGAATCCTTTATTATTCACTCACATTACAGCATTTGTCAATTTGTCCATCGCTCCTGCCGAGAAACAATCTACTGTATAAATATACTATGACTGTTCATCCATGCCTGTGCCGAAGGAATCAGAGGTGTTGGAGAACAATCTCAGTGGGTAAAGTGCTTTCTGTGTAATCACAAGAAACTGAGCTAAGATCCCTTGCACAGAGAAGCTTCTTCCTGCAGCTAATGGGAACAAGTCTAGAGACACATAGCCAGACGTTACACAGAGAGTCAGACCTTGGAACACAGAGCTCTGAATGGTATGTCTCCATCAAACTCCTCCCATCAGAGCTCAGGGAACCCTGAGGAAGAGGAGGCAGAAAGAGTGTAAGAGTCAGAGGGGATGCAAGTCCTAAATCAACTGAGCAAAGCTCATATGAACTCGCAGGACTTAAAGAGCAGGCACAGAGCCACCACGGGTCTGCATCAGGTCCATGGCACATGTATTATAGCTTTCTATTTAGCCTCTTTTTTATGGGACTCCTGAATGTATGAATGACTGGGTTTCTGATTCTTGTGATTTCTCTTGGGCCTTTTTGTCTTCTGTTGATTTACCTTGTCCAACTTCGATGGTATGGTTTTTATTTTATCTTAAGATATTTTATTTTGTTAAACATAACTTTTATTCCAAAAAATCCTTAGTACACACGTTAAAGCCAGACATGACTGTATGTACCTGCAATCTCAGTGCTGAGGAAGTAGAGAAAAATGGGAGCTCTCCAGTCTAATGGAAATGATGGGCTCCAGCTTTAGTGAGAGACCATCTCAAACATTGAGGCTGATGCAGACCATTGAGGTGGCTCAGCAGGTAAAAGCGCTTTTTAGGAAGCCAGATGATCTGAGCTTGAGCCTCAGAACCCATGTCAAACAGAGAGAACCAGCTACTCCAAACTGCACACACACACACACACACACACACACACACACACACACACACACACACGCATGCACACACGCACACACACACACACACACACACACACACACACACGCACAGTGCGTGAACATTCTTGGATGAATCATAAATACTCTGAAATAGGTATATCCTATTGTAGGCCCTAGTCTAATTTTGAAGAAACTGAAACCAGTGTTGAAGAAGCTTGCACAGCACATACATGATAGTGTCAGAGTTCCATTTTTGGATATTTTTTAGCTTTTTTGAAGTGTTTATATATGTGTGTGTGTCTGTATGTGCATATGCGCATGTAGGTGCATGTTTGTTCAGGCATGTGTATGTGCCTGTGTGTGTGGAGGTTGAATGTCGACTTCGGTGTCATTCACATGCTGTCCATCTTGTTATTTAAGATGGGATCTCTCACTATACCGGAAGTAGGCTGATTAGGCTCGGTTGAGAGGCCAGCAAGCCCAGGTATCTTCCTGTCTTTCCTCCCCCATCCCACCATGCACCCCGCTTTTGAGAGAGGGTCTCATGTATCTCAGGCTGGCCTTGTGTAACTGAGGATGGAGTTGAACTCTTGACTTGTCTGTCTTCACCTCCCTAGGGCTGTGATTATACATGTGCTCCCCATACTAATCCCTGTTGTCTGTTTAGTTTAGCATTTATATGTTTCTATTTTATCTCTAAGTATTTGTATGCTTATGAATACACGTGGTTTTTTAAATCTTTTTATTTTATGTTTATGAGTATTTTCATTGGATCTTTGCCTGTACACTGTGTGTGTTCAGTGCCCATAGAAGCCAGAACAGGGCATTGGATCCCCTAGGTCTGGAGCTGCATGAGCCTGCATGTAGGTGCTGGGAATTGATCCTGGGTCATCTAGAAAAGCACCCAGTGCTCTTAACCACTGAGCTATCTCTCCAGTCCCACAAATACACATTTAAAGTTTTTCTTTTCTTTTCTCTTTTCTTTCCTTTCCTTTCCTTTCTTTCCTTCTTCCTTTCTCTTCTTCTTCCTCCTCCTCTTCTTTTGTTTTTCTGAGACAGGGTTTCTTTGTGTAACCCTGGCTGTCTTGGAACTAGCTTTGTAGACCAGGATGGCCTCAAACTCACAGACATTCTCCCCTGTTTCTGCCTCCTCAATGCTGGGATTAAAGGTGCATACTACCACCTGGCTTAAAGTTCTTTTTTTTTAGTGGTGATTTCTCAGGTGGCTAAATGCACAGTTACTATAGGATTTAGCAGCTCTACACTTACTGAAAGACAGATCCAAGAGAAATGAGACACATAGTTAAAAGTTATTGCATGCAAACGTTCATGGTGCCATTATTCCTCATTCGTATGTTCATCGCTCCGTTGTGTCTGGAAGGCACTGTTACCTTGCTGTCTGCTATCCCTCCCCCTCCCCACTGGCTCTTATGAGCTTTCTGCCTCCTCTTCAGCAGAGTTCTCAGAGTCCTGAGTGCAGGACTTTAATGAAGACATCTCATTTAGGACTGAGTGTTCCAAGGTCTCTGTATATTGTGTGGTTGTGGGTCTCTGTATTGGTTCCTTTAATGATGCCTGTGCAAGACACTGTAGGCAGAATGTCATTAGGAGTTATTTTATTGCAATATTCCTTTAGCAGAACAATAGTATTTGGTCTTCTACTAGGTCCATAGCCTATCTACTTTCAGGTTCTTGGCTACCTGAACAGTATCGGGCATGGAGCAGGCCTTAAGTCCAATCAAATAGTTGTTGGTTAGTCCCACAATGTGTGTGCCACTCTCACACCAGCGTATCCTGCAGAGAGGTCACTATTGTAGATAGAAGAGTTCGTTTTTAGCTTTCGTTTCTGGTAGTGTGTACCTTCCAGTACCAAGAGCACTAGTCAGTATGCATGAAGGCTCTGTTTAGGAACTAGCCTGACTTCTCACTGTTCAGTGAGATATGCAGGTGTTAACTGCAGCAATAGAGCCTCACCATCAGTTTGTAGAGGGCAATTAATACCCTTGGCAAATAGCCTGAACTGTAGTCCATTGTTGGCACTGGAGGGTTCAGTTGGTAACAAGGAACGTCTAGTTTGGGCTTCATCTCTCCCATTATTTGGTGATTCTATTTAGATTTCTTCCACATATGTGTACAATTTAAGAAGCGTCTACTGTAGTCTGTTTCCAAAAGACCCTTCAGTGTTAACTGTGTCTGTAGTATTCCCTCTCTTACCCCCCATTTCCCACCCCCTCTCTATCTCACCTTCCCACTTCAGCTTCTTCCATATAGTGACAGAGGTTAGGTATAGAGGAAGGGACTAGGAGGATGGATGGGAGGGAACTCCTGAGATGTGGAAAATATAATGTAAAGTTGTGGACACATAGGGATATTGTTACCTGCTGGAGAAATCCCTATATCTACAAAGTCTGGATCAACTGGTTATTTAAAATGCTGTACACCTATGCTTGTATTGTTATTATGATATAGATGAATCAAAAATGATGAATTTAACATCCTTTCTTTCATTGTAATTAGAACACTGCGTATTTTAGATTCTTGTAAAAATCACATGCATGTGATGGTTAGCTTTAATTGTCAACTTGACACAACCCAGAGTCACCTGAGAAGTGTCTCACTGAGGGACTGTCTATTTTGGGCTGGCCTGTGGGCATGTTTGCAGGGTATTGTCTTAATTAATTGATGTGGAAAGACCCTGTAGGTGGCATCATTTCCCGACCTGTATGGAAGTGGAAAAATAGACCTGAGCGCAAGCAAGCAAGCAAGCAAGCAAG
This sequence comes from Tokudaia tokunoshimensis, assembly GCA_036184795.1. Lineage (NCBI taxonomy): Eukaryota > Metazoa > Chordata > Mammalia > Rodentia > Muridae > Tokudaia > Tokudaia tokunoshimensis. The sequence goes on along the minus strand of BTHU01000013.1, from coordinate 65,799,074 downwards.
CAAGCAAAGGAACAACATTCATTTCTCTGCTCTTGAGTATAGATGTGATTAGACGTTTCAAGTTCCTGACTTGGTTTCCCTACAGGGCTGGGCTGGAGCTGCAAAATGAAATAAGCTCCTCTCTTCCTTAAGTTGCTTTTGTAAGGGAACTTCATTAGAACAAAGACATTAAATTAGTATGGTCAGTCATGTTCCCTCAGGTGATTGTGGAGGTCAGAGGACCTTCAGGAGTTGGTACCTTCCTTCTTAGACCTTCCGCCACATGGGTTCTGGGGTTCAAACTTAGGTCATCAGATTGTCAGCAAGCACCATTACTCACAGAAACATTTTGCTGCCTGTCTTTTCATTTGTTTTTTTATTATTATTATTATTATATATATATTTTTATTTTTTATATTTTTATTTATATTCAAAATCATTTCCCCTTTCCCGTTTCCTCCCTCCCCAAAAGTCCCATAAGCCCCCTTCCCTCCCTCTTTTCCCCATTCAACCCCCTCTCGCTTCTCTGTCTCGGCATTCCCCTACATCCAGTCTTTCCAGGACCAGGGGTCTCTCCTTCCATCTTCTTGGAAATCTATTGATATGCGTATTGTGTCTAGGGTATTCCGAGATTCTGGGTTAATATCCCCTTATCAGTGACTGCATACTATGTGTGTTCTTTTGTGATTGGGTTACCTCACTTAGAATGATATTTTCCAGTTCCGACCATTTGCCTAAGAATTTCATGAATTCATAGTTTTTAATTGCTGAGTAGTATTCCATTGTGTAAATATACCATATCTTCTGAATCCAATCCTCTGTTGAGGGACATCTGGGTTCTTTCCAGCTTCTGGCTATTATAAATAAAGCTGCTGTGAACATAGTGGAGCATGTATCCTTATTGCATGCCGGGGAGTCCTCTGGGTATATGCCCAGGAGTGGTATAAAGGGGTCCTCCAGAAGTATCATGCCCAGTTTTCTGAGGAACCGCCAGACTGCTTTCCAGAGTGGTTGTACCAGCTTGCAATCCCACCAGCAGTGGAGGAGTGTTCCTCTTTCTCCACATCCTCGCCAACAACTGCTGTCTCCTGTGTTTTTGATCTTAGCCATTCTGACTGGTGTGAGATGGAATCTCAGGGTTGTTTTGATTTGCATTTCCCTAATGACTAAGGATGATGAACATCCCTTTAGGTGCTTCTCAGCCATTAGAGATTCTTCAGGTGAGAACTCTTTGTTTAGCTCTGTACCCCATTTTTTAATAGGGTTACTTGGCTCTCTGGAGTCTAACTTCTTGAGTTCTTTGTATATATTGGATATTAGCCCTCTGTCGGATGTAGGGTTGGTAAAGATCATTTCCCAGTTAGTTGGTTGCCGCTTTGTCTTTTTGACAGTGTCTTTTGCCTTGCAAAAACTTTGTAATTTAATGAGGTCCCATTTGTCTATTCTTGATCTTAGAGCATAAGCTATTGGAGTTCTGTTCAGGAAATTCTCCCCTGTGCCTATATGTTCAAGGTTCATCCCTAGTTTCCTTTCTATTAGTTTCAGTGTGTCTGGTTTTATGTGGAGGTCCTTGATCCACTTGGAATTGAACTTAGTGCAAGGAGATAAGAATGGGTCAATTTGCATTCTTTTGCATGTTGACCTCCAGCTGAGCCAGCACCATTTGTTGAAAAGGCTATCTTTTTTCCACTGGATGGTTTTAGCTCCTTTGTCAAAGATCAAGTGACCATAGGAGTGTGGATTCATTTCTGGGTCTTCAATTCTGTTCCATTGATCTACATGCCTGTCACTGTACCAATACCATGCAGTTTTTAACACTATTGCTCTGTAGTACAGCTTGAGATCTGGGATACTGATTCCCCCAGAGGTTCTTTTACTCTTGAGAATAGTTTTAGCTAACCTGGGTTTTCTGTTATTCCAGATGAATTTTTGAATTGCTCTTCCTAACTCTATGAAGAATTGAGTTGGGATTTTGATGGGGATTGCGTTGAATCTGTATATTGCTTTTGGCAAGATGGTCATTTTTACTATATTAAACCTGCCAATCCATGAGCATGGCAGATTTTTCCATCTTCTGAGGTCTTCTTCAATTTCGTTCTTCAGAGACTTGAAGTTCTTGTCATACAGATCTTTCACTTGTTTGGTTAGAGTCACACCAAGATACTTTATACTGTTTGTGGCTATCATGAATGGTATCATTTCTCTTACTTCTTTCTCAGCCTGCTTATCCTTTGAGTATAGGAAGGCTACTGACTTGCTTGAGTTGATTTTATATCCGGCCACTTTGCTGAAGTTGTTTATCAGCTGTAGGAGTTCTCTGGTGGAGTTCTTTGGGTCGCTTAAGTATACTATCATATCGTCTGCAAATAGTGATAGTTTGACTTCTTCCTTTCCAATTTGTATCCCTTTGACCTCCTTTTGTTGTCTAATTGCTCTAGCTAGACCTTCAATTACTATATTGAAAAGATATGGAGAGAGAGGGCAGCCTTGTCTAGTCCCTGATTTTAGTGGGATTGCTTCAAGTTTCTCTCCATTTAGATTGATGTTGGCTACCGGTTTGCTGTAAATTGCTTTTACTATGTTTAGGTATGGGCCTCGAATTCCTGATCTTTCCAAGACTTTTAGCATGAAAGGATGCTGAATTTTGTCAAATGATTTTTCAGCATCTAATGAGATGACCATGTGTTTTTTTTCTTTGAGATTGTTTATATAGTGGATTACATTGATGGATTTCCTTATATTGAACCAGCCCTTCATCCCGGGGATGAAGCCTACTTGATCATAGTGAATGATCGTTTTGATGTGTTCTTGGATTCGGTTGGCAAGAATTTTATTGAGTATTTTTGCATCGATATTCATAAGAGAGATTGGCCTGAGATTCTCTTTCTTTGTCGGATCTTTGTGTGCTTTTGGTATTAGCGTAATTGTGGCTTCATAGAACGAGTTGGGTAGTGTTCCTTCTGTTTCTATTTTGTGGAACAGTTTGAAGAGTATTGGAGTTAGGTCTTCTTTGAAGGTCTGATAGAATTCTCCACTAAAACCATCTGGACCTGTGCTCTTTTTGGTTGGAAGACTTCCAATGACAACTTCTATTTCTTCAGGGGTTATAGGACGGTTTAGATGGTCTATTTGATCCTGATTTAATTTTGGTATTTGGTGTCTGTCTAGGAAATCGTCCATTTCCTCGAGATTTTCTAGTTGTGTTGAATACAGGCTTTTGTAGTAGGATCTGATGATTTTCTGAATTTCGTCAGTTTCTGTTGCTCTCTCTCCCTTTTCGTTTCTGATTTTATTAATTTGGATACTGTCTCTGTGCCCTCTGGTTAGTCTGGCTAAGGGCTTATCTATCTTGTTGATTTTGTCAAAGAACCAACTCCTCATTTTGTTGATTCTTTGTATGGTTTTATTTGTTTCTACTTGATTGATTTCAGCCCTGAGTTTGATGATTTCCTGCCTTCTAGTCCTCTTTGGTGTATTTGCTTCTTTTTGTTCCAGGGCTTTCAGGTGTGCCATTAAGCTGCTAGTGTATGCTGTCTCCCGTTTCTTTTTGGCAGCACTCAGGGCTATGAATTTTCCTCTTAGCACTGCTTTCATTGTGTCCCATAAATTAGGGTATGTTGTGCCTTCATTTTCATTAAATTTCGAAAAGTCTTTGATTTCTTTCTTTATTTCCACCTTGACCAAGTTATCATTGAGTAGAGCATTGTTCAGCCTCCATGTGTATGTGGGTTTTCTTTTGTTTTTGTTGCCATTGAAGACCACCCTTATTCCATAGTGATCTGATAGGAGGCATGGGATTAGTTCTATCTTCTTATATCTGTCTGATTTGTGACCAATTATATGGTAGATTTTGGAGAAGGTACCATGAGGTGCTGAGAAGAAGGTGTATTCTTTTGCTCTAGGATGAAATGTTCTATATATATCTGTTAGTTCCATTTGGTCCAAGGCTTCAATTAGATTCACTGTGTCCCTGTTTAGTTTCTGCTTTCCTGAACGATCCATTTCAGAGAGCAGGGTGTTGAAGTCACCCCCTATTATTGTGTGAGGTGCGATGTGTGATTTGAGCTTTAGTAAAGTTTCTTTTACGAATGAGGGTGCCCTTGCATTTGGAGCATAGATATTCAGAATTGAGAGTTCTTGTTGGTGGATTTTCCCCTTGATCAGTATGTAGTGTCCTTCTGTGTCTTTTTTGATGACTTTAGGTTGAAAATCAATTTTATCTGATATTAGGATGGCTACTCCAGCTCGTTTCTTGGGGCCATTTGCTTGTAAAATTGTTTTCTAGCCTTCTACTCTGAGGTAGTATTTTTCTTTGACACTGAGGTGCGTTTCCTGCATGCAGCAAAATGCTGGGTCCTGTTTACGTATCCAGTCTGTTAGTCTATGTCTTTTTATTGGGGAATTGAGACCATTGATATTAAGAGAGATTAAGGCATAGTGATTATTGCCACCTGCCATTCTTGCCGCTATCTTTATGTTTGAGTGGTTATCTACTTTTGGGTTTGATGCAAGAAGGTTACTATCTCATTTTTTCCAGGGTGTTGTTTCTCTTCTTGTATTGGCAGTTTCCACCTATTATCCTTTGCCGGGCTGGATTTGTGGAAAGATATTGTGAAAATTTGGTTTTATCATGGAATATCCTGGTCTCTCCATCTATGGTGATTGAGAGTTTTGCTGGGTATAGTAGTCTAGGCTGGCATTTGTGCTCTCTTAGTGTCTGCATGAGATCTGCCCAGGATCTTCTGGCTTTCATAGTCTCTGGTGAGAAGTCTGATGTGATTCAGATAGGTCTTCCTTTGTATGTTACTTGGCCCTTTTCTCTTACTGCTTTTAATATTCTTTCTTTGTTTAGTACATTTGGTGTTTTGATTATTATGTGACGGGAGGTATTTCTGTTCTGGTCCAGTCTGTTTGGAGTTCTGTAGGCTTCTTGTACGTTCATCGGCATCTCTCTCTTTAGGTTAGGGAAGTTTTCCTCCATAATTTTGTTGAAGATGTTTACTGGCCCTTTAAGTTGCAAATCTTCACTCTCATCTATACCTATAATCCTTAGGTTTGGTCTTCTCATTGTGTCCTGGATTTCCTGGATGTTTTGGGTTACATGTTTTTTGCATTTTGCATTTATTTTGACTGTTGAGTCGATGCTTTCTATGGTATCTTCAGCACCTGAGATTCTTTCTTCCATCTCTTGTATTCTATTGTTGATGTTTGCATCTATGCCTCCTGATTTCTTCCCAAGGTTTTCTATCTCCAAAGTTGTCTCCCTTTGTGATTTCTTAGTTGTTTCTACTTCCTTTTTTAGATCCTGGATGGATTTGCTGAGATCCTTCACTTGTTTGTTTGTATTTTCCTGTATTTCTTTAAGGTATTTTTGCGTTTCCTCTTTCAGGATTTCTGCCTGTTGACCCAAGTTCTCCTGTATTTCTCTAAGCAATTTTTGTGTTTCCTCCTCATGGGCTTCCATCTGTTGATCCATCGTCTCCTGCATTTCTTCAAGCAATTCTCATGTTTCCTTTGTAAGAGCATCTATCCGTTGATTCATTTCTTTAAGCAATTTTTGTGTTGCCTCCCTATGGGCATCCATCTGCTGACCCATATTCTTCTGCATTTCTTTATGCAATTTTTGTGATTCCTTTGAAAGTGCATCTACCCGTTGATTCATTTTTTTAAGCGATTTTTGTGTTGCCTCTTTATGGGCCTCCATTGTTGATCCATGTTCTCCTGCATTTCTCTAAGCGATTTTTGTGTTTCCTTTGTAAGGGCTTCTAACCGTTGATTCATCGTCTCCTGTAATTCTTTATTAGATTTATTTGTGTCCTTCTTGTGATCCTCTAATATCATCATGAGAAGTGATTTTAAATCCAGATCTTGTCTTTTGGGTGTGGTGGAGTATCCAGGACTTGCTGCTGTTGGAGTGTTGGGTTCGGATGGTGCCATTTTACTTTGATTTCTGTTAGTAACGTTCCTATGTTTGCCTTTTGCCATCTGGATACCTCTGGTGTTAGTTGGTCCTGCTGTCACTGGCTGTTGGTTGAACCTCCTGTGAGCCTGCAAAGCTATTTCTGGCCCCCCTGGATTACCGGGATTCCCCTGGCACTGATTTCTGGGGCCTGCCCTGCTCCTGAGTGACTTTGGAGCCCTGATGTGCCTTGCCCCAAGTGATGTTATATTGGGGAGTCCCTGTACATCCAAAGGCTCAGTGTAGTGGATTCCTGGAGCAGAGGTCGCCCAAGGGAGTCTGGTAGGCTCTCGTCCTGTGCAGGGGTGTGTGATCTCTCCCGGGGGGGGGGCGTCCCTCTGCAGGGCAGAAGTCCCACAGCAGGGCTGGTGCGTCAACTACTGCAGACCTGCCCAGCTCTTGGGAGCAGGGTACACACAGCCTGCCTGAGACCCAAGTGATATTATGCCTGTCTGTCTCTGAGCCTGGCGGTCCCAGCTGCCCTGGTGCTGGAGCAAAGATGGCGGAGTGCACTCTGCACTCTCTCGGTGGCGCAGGTCACCCTGCAGGGGGGATGGCCCACAGCAGAGCTGGCGCCCAGACGACCACAGCGCTGTCCAGCTCATGGGAGCCCCAACAGGCCGTGTCCCAAGCGATGTTATATTAGGGGGAGCCTGGGTACCTGTCTCCCCAGTGCAGTCGATCCAGGAACAGAGGTCGCTAAAGGGAAGCTGGTCCTTTTCATTTATTAATGTGACAAATGTTTCCTTGTCTCTTTGGATCTACCTTAAATGCCATTTCTCTAGAGAAGCCTTCTTGACACCCAAGTCTAGGTCACATACCTTCATCATTCATTCTTGTGGTCCACACATCACAATACTTCTACACTGGTTAGTTTTTATTGCCAACTTGATACAACGTAGGGTCACCTGGGAAGAGGAAACCTCAATTAAGGAATAGTCTGAATCATAGTGGCTTATGGCCATGTCTGTCTTGCTTGACAGTTGATGTAGGAAGGCCTTGTGTGTATGGCACTATCCTTAGGCAGGTGGACTGGGGCTGTATAAGAAAGGTCACCACATATGAATCTGTGAGCAAGATAGTAAGCAGCTCTTCTCCATGGTTCCTTCTTCCAAGTTCCTGTCTTGACTTCCTTAATGGTGGGTGGTGACCTAGAAGTAGGAGATGAAATAACCCTTTTTCTCCTCTAAGTTGTTTATGGCCAGAGTGTTTTATCACAGCAATGGAAAAGCAAACCAGAACAGAGATTAGTGCAGAGAGTAGAGAGTTGCTCTGAGAAACCTGGCCGTGTGTCTTTTTGTGCCTTTGGATTTTGGGAAGCTTGTGGAGTATTTGGAAATGCGGAGTTGGAAAAGTCATCTAATGTTCAGAACCTAATGAGCCATTCTTGTGTAAGTTTAGGTGACAGTCATTTGGAGAGAATTGTAGACTGGAGGCCTGGCTTGTGAAGTAAAACAAAGACTATTTTGGGATGTTCTTGTGATATTGTAGAGTAAGAATCCACGAATGGTGGTCAGCTTGGGTGCAAGTAAAAGCTGTGATTAGTGAGAGATCAGCACCCCTGCATCAAAACCTCGTCTGCTTTCCTGGGACAATGGGCACTGATCAGATGGAGCTGAGGAGCCAGCTGTGGTTAAGGAGATCAGCATCACAGAGATGAAATCTGGAGAAGTGTCTCCTCAGGCTCAGCTCACAGAAGATGTGGTTCTCAGGGGGCCAAGACTGCAGCTCGAGCTGCTCGTGTTTCTTACGGTTAATTGTGTATGGGTTTTGTTTGTCTTTTTGGTACTGGGGATTGAACTCAGAGCTTCACCCATGGTAAGCACATATTCTACCACCAGTCAACACCCCCCCCTTTAATTACGTGACTTCTACTTAAGTTCTAGCTTCCTTACTAGATATGTTTGCTTTGCCTTGTTCTGTGAACAGTCCTTCCACACGACAGATGTGTAAAAACATTCATTGAAAGTATGATCCTGTCTCTGGGCTGCCACTAAAGATGCTTATCATCCTTTTTCTTGAAAAAGCAGCAGACCGTGAGAGAAGCAGCTTGCTTCATATATGGGTTGCCTTTCCTGCCTCCTTCATCTCTTCCCTCTAGCCCAAATATTTATAGCCCTTTTGTGTGGTGGGTGGAGTGGGGTGGGGTGGGGGGAGTATTATCTGTGTCTCTGTGTAGGTGCGTGTGTGTGTGTGTGTGTGTGTGTGTGTGTGTGTGTGTTTATACATGTGGAAGCCAGAGTCAACATTGGCTAGGATTTCTCAGGCATACCATCTACCCTGATTTTTTCTTTTGAGACATGGTCTCTTATTGGTCTGTAGTTTATTTATTTGACTACACTGACTGGCCAGTGAAGCCCAGAATTTTACCTGGTTCTACTTTCCCAGTGCCAGGATTGCAAGCATATGCCTACAGATCCAACCTTCCCCACCTCCCCCCGCCCCCCCCCCCGCCCCTTGGGTTCTGGGGATCAAACTCAGGTCTTCTTGCTTGTGTGGGAATCATTTCACAAACTGAGCCATTTCCCCGGCTCCACCTAAAAATTTCAGGTTTTTCTTTTGCATATTACGTGCGCACGATGTATGTGTATATATTCCTGTTCTCATGTATATGGACTTAAGTATGTGCGAACAGGTGTGAGTGTAGTTGTATACACACATGTAGAGACCCAACTTTGTTGGTGGTGTTTTTCTCCATTGCTGTCTATTCTCTGAGGCTGGGTTTCTCAGGTGAATTCTGAGCTCTCTGATTGGCTAGTCTAGCCAGCCCTGCTTGCTTTGGGGATGGCTCTGTCTCTGCTTACCAAAGGCTGGGGTAACTAGCAGCTGCTGTGGCTGCCCTGCGAGGCCTTTCAGTGATGAGGGTGTTGAGGATCTGAGCTCTGGTTCTCACACTTGGGATGGCAAGTGCCTTCTCCCCTGCATCTTCTCCCCAGTCTTGTCTAGGTGTTTGCAATTCTTGACATAAAACAATCCTCTTCTTAACCTGTTTTTTTTCCTTTGAACTTTTTTGAAAAAAAAAACTGCTTAGTCCAGGGATCTGATGAATTCTAGTTCCAAATATGGAACTCCTGGGTTTGTCTTCATACTCTCTCCTCTTGTAACCAACAGACATGCTCTAGAATAAAGGAACCTCTAACATTTCTTTGTAATGTCTGGGCAGGGGCATGCCCTCATGATAAGGAAGTTCTGCCTACCACAGGCTGGTCCATGCTTTCCTGAAGGGGCCCGACTTCCTGATTCAGATAGACTCACGAAGGGATAGTGCCTCTGAGCAAAAATAAATTTTAAAAATAAAAATATCAAGAATTACAGATGCCTGTAACGGAAGTCCATGGTAAAAGCAATACGATGATAGGACAGTAAAAGACTCTTTAAGTTTTTGATGGGCTTTTCCTTGTTAGCTCTGCTTTCTAAAAAATATGGTCATGTATCTCATCTTCCTCCTTATTATCAGTGTTTGGGTATGTGTTCCTCTGTGTGTGTGTGTGTGTGTGTGTGTGTGTGTGTGTGTGTGTGTGTGTAGAGGCTGGAGGACACTCTTGGGCATTAGGCTTAGGAACAGTGTCCAGCTTCTCTGAGACAGGATCTATCACTGGTCCAAAACTTGCCAAATAGGTTAGATTCATAGGCCATTGAGCCCCAGAAATCCACCTGTCCCCACCCCTCAGCACTGATATTATGAGCTTGTATTCCAACCTATCTACATAATCAGACATAACTTTTAGGAGACCTTTCTTTGGCAGACATGATCAAAACAGTTCCTTTTAAGTTTTCCTGCAATAAGAAGGCCAAGATAGATAATTGGAAACAAGAAAAAAATAGTCTTCTGGAGAGACAGTTCAGTTGTTAAAGTGCTTTTGGATCTGAGTCCAAATCTCCAGCACATATGTGAAAGCCACCCTTGGTAGGGTGAACCTATAACCCTAACACTCAGGAGGCAGAGACAGGAGGAGCCCTGGAACTTGAAAGTCAGCTAATGTTTCAGGGTGGGTGGGGCTTTCATCTCAGGAAATAAGGTAGAGAATGAGAGAGGAAAACGTTCTTTATTGACCTCTGGCTTCCACACGCACTCATGTGCACACTCACACAAACACATACACAGGGACCAGAAACAGAGAAGAACAAGTTCTCTATTATGACCAGTAGTATTTCAGATTCATTTATCTTCCTAATAGTGACTGTCTAACCCTGTGCTCTGAGCTTCCTAACTTAGCGTCCACATTTCAAGGTCTGATGCACAATTCCTTGGAACTTAATTGACATATTAACTTTGAACCTTCAAAGAAAAACAGCTTTCATTCCTGCATGGTCACATGTGCCTGAACGGTTTGCCTCTTTCCATACAGAACAGGATTGGCCACTTTTGCAGAAAATGAAATAACTCATCTTTTTCATATAAGCACTAAACATCAAAAAGACCAACTATCTACCCAGTAGTGTTCAAAGACCAGCTTTAAAAATCAACAGAGGAATGAAAGCCAAGGTTTTAGCCCAGCAAATGGTTGTGAGAAACTTCTGTCATGGGGGTACAAATGATTCTTATTTCACTTTGTGCTTTTGGGCACCCTGGGCTGAGTCTTACAATCGCTTGTTTTGTTTACTGTGGTCAGTTGGAGTCTTCTTTGGCTCTAGGGTGAGTAGAATTAACTTAGGCTACTCGGATGAGCTATTCAGTAACAATGTACCACACTCTGATGTCAGGGAAGAGACATGGCACTCCTGTGAGAAGAACCCAGTGACCCATGTGTGGTTGGAGGCGTGGGATGTTTTCCACAGGACACAGCTGAGCCACAGGAGCCTGTCGGATTAGTCTAGCCTTTCTCACCCATTAAAACCTCCGCCTTCCATGAAGCACTCTCTGTTTTCCATTGGTTCAGGCCTGAGATGTGAGCTGGCTTGGACCTCAATCCTCCCAAGCTGTGTTTTCTGCTTTCCTGTCTTACTAAAGTGCCAAGTCTTTCTCATCGCACCTGTCGGAGTCTGTCAAACACACCCTTCTCTCACTTTGTGTTTTTCTTCTTCTGCTCTCTTCCCTTACACATTCTCTCCTGTCCCAGGTGTAACCAAAGCTATACCTGTCAATATCTTGTCTTTTGTTCATGTGAGACATGAACACTTCCAGTTTATATAACAATACAAATAGATTAGAAAAATTCATAGCAAAGGCGTGTGAAGACAACATATTTGTATCACAAGCACGACAGCTTGAGTTTGATCCCCAAAACTTATGTTTTAAAAAAGTCAAGACTGGACTGGTGGTGCTGAGTCTATAAAGGTGGCTGCAACCAAGTCTTACGCCTGGTGATCCCTGGGGCTTGCCTGGTGACAGGAGAGAGCCAACTCCCACATGCTGTTCTCTGACTTCTACACATGTACTGTGGCACACACATGTTTATGTATGCCCACACAAAATAAATAAATATACATAGATAAATGAATGTATGCTGCTTTGTTGCTGTTGCTTTGTTTTTAAAGCTGGCATGCTGGTGCATGCTTATAATTCCCCATGCTAGGGAGGTAGAAAGGGGAGGCTCATTGGCTACCAGCACAGCCATGAGTCCATGAGTTCTAGGCTAGTAAGAAGCTCTGCCTCAAAAAACTAGATGCAGGATTCCTCTGGAACTACATCTGAGGTGGTCCTTGGGCCTTCACACAGTGTGTGTGTGTGTGAACATCCTATACACATACATGTACCCCTATACATGAGTATGCACACACATGCACATGCAGATGTAGAACAAGTATTAAAAGCAGATTAAGTTGGTAAGTGAGAGAACAGAGATGATGTTTAGAGTTATCTGAGGGTCTCTGTGCCTGAGCACTCTATCCCTTGTACAGTCCTGTGGAAGAGGCTGCTCGGCACGACTGGACTTTGTTTCTCCAAGCATAACTGATTGACAAGGTATTCCAAGTAATGGATGTCCTGAGTTGTGGCTCCAGAGACAAAGATGAGCCACGTTAACTACTCTCTCCCTGAGAGATTTCAACAGGGACTGAATGAGAATCTCTAGTGGGAAGGTTAGATTAAGAGAAGCACAGGAGGCTTTAGGTGAGTCATCTTTATGGAGAGCAGTAGTTATGGGACAGAGAAACAATTCAGAGCAAAGCAGAGAGGGGCAGACCCTGCCACCAAGGGCCTTGGCAAGAACCACTGTCCAGTTCAACCTCTGTGAGCCCTGCATTCATTACATTTTGGGCTGGAGAGGTAGCTCAGTGGGGAGGAGTTCTTTTTATGAAAGTATAAAGAGCTGAGTTTGGATTCCCTCTACCCATCTAAAAGGCTGAGTTTAATGCTGGGTGGTGTTGGTACATGACTTTAATCCTAGGACTCAGGAGGCAGAGGCAGGAGGATTTCTGAGTTTGAGGGCAGCCTGGTCTATAGAGAGTGTTCCAGGACAGCCAGGGCTACACAGAGAAACCCTGGGTGTTTGTGGTGGGGGAGCTGGGTTTATCTGTGCCTGATCCCAAATGCAGGGGAGTTGGTGGCAGGACGATTGTTGGGGTTTGCTGGCTGACAGGCTAGCCGAGAAATGGTAAATTCCAGTTTGAGTTGAGAGAGCCTATCTCAAGGGGATAAGATGGAGAGCAGTAAAGAAAGACACTGAAGGATCTTCTTTGGTCTATGAGTGGGCACACATGGGTGCATGCATCTGTACACATACTTACATACACACACATACCCCATACATAAACCCCCAGACACAAACTGGATGAATTCTATCTTTTTCTTAGCCACTGTGCTCTTTACTGGTCTCACGTAGTCTACGCTATCCCTAGTATGTAGAAACGGTGGTGTTGTAAATATAACTGATTTTTTTTTAAAAAAAATCAATTTAATAGGAATTCTAGCTACAACATTGGTTCTGCAGCTCAATGATGGCAGAGTACCTGGAGCCCTCACCTCTTAAAGTCTGCCATATTGCCTAGGGCCATTATGGTTACAGGCCTCACTCAGCAGGGTCTAAGGCAGACAGGGTGAGAACAGGGCCCAAAGCCACACCAACAAACTCTCTCCTCAGGGCCTTCTTATGACCTTAAGATGGTTTTACTAGGATATTAGTATGCTATTCATAATATACATAATCATATGTTTCATTGTGATATTTTGATATATGTACATAATATATTCCGATCCCTATTTACCTCTATCACCCTCTCTTCTTATCTCCCATTCCTGTTGATCCCTTCATCTTTTCAATGAGTTCCCTTCTACTTTCATATTGGTGTGTGTGTGTGTGTGTGTGTGTGTGTGTGTGTGTGTGTGTGTATGTGTGTGTGCGCACCTGACACACTAGATTTTATTAGGGTTGCTTACAGGATGGTGGTGGTTTGAATAAAAATAGCCCCCATGAACTCATAGGGAGTGGCACAACAGGACTGTGGCCTTGTTGGAGGAAGCATGTTAGAGGGGTGGGCTTTGAGCTTTCAGATGCTCAAGTCAGGCCCAGTGGCTCTTTCTCTTCTTGCTGTCTGCAGATACAGATGTAGAACTCTCAGGTACCTCTCCAGCACCGTGTCTGCCCGAATGCTGCCTTGCTTCCCATCATGATGTTTGTCTGTATACAAGAAGGGGGCATCAGATTCCATTCTAGCCTCCATGTGGTTGCTGGGAATTGAACTCAGGACCTCTGGAAATGCAGACAGTGCTCTTAACTGCTGAGGCATCTCTCCATCACCATTTCCTGTTATGATGACAATGGACTAAACCTCTGAACTGTAAGCCAGCCCCAACTAAATGTTGTCCTTAATAGAGTTGCTGTGGTCATGGAGTTCGTAGCAATAGAAAGTCTACCTAAAACAAGTAACATGGATGAAGGTTTGTTTCCAGGAGCATAGGAATCTGTGCCGACATCACTGAGGAAAATATCCCCTTCTCCCTCAGCACCTGTTAATTGCATATCAATCCACAGGGATGTGTAGAGCCCTATAGTGGTAGCTTTTATTTATTTGTTAGCCAAGAGGAAAGTGTTCTTTTGAGGGAAAGCTCCTGGAAGACATTCCCTTACATCTTGGTTAGGTCTGGACCACATGCATGATTCCTGGCCAGTCAACAAAAGCCAAGATGGGAATTAATTTCTTGCTATACATTGTGATTAATGACACTGGGTGCTGTTAGCAAGAAGAACATGGCAGGGCTGTTCTTCTTGCTAACAGCACCCAGTGACCACAGGCAGCCAGTGGTCACACCTAGGTTAAGTCTAGGGACAGAAGTTTTTTTTTTCTTTTCTGTAAGTTTTTAAAGATTTATTTTTACTAATGTGTATGTATGTCTCTCTCTCTCTCTCTCTCTCTCTCTCTCTCTCTCTCTCTTCTCTCTCTCTGTGTGTGTATGTATGTGCGCACGCCACATGTGTGTGAGTGCCTTTGGAGGCCAGTAGAGTGTTGTATCTCCTGGAATGAGAGTTAAAGGTAGCTGTAAGCCACCCTATATAATTATTGGGAACCAAACTCTGGTTCTCTAAAAGAGAGGCAAGTTCTCTTAACCATGGAGCTGTCTCTCTAGCATCTCTTTTTAAATTAAATTATTATTTGTTTAAACACAGGATTTCATGTAGCCCAGACTGGACTTCAACTCTCTATGTAGATGAAGGTGACTCTGAACACCTTGTCTTTTTTGTCCTGACCCCTCAAAAGCTAAGATATCAGGTAAACACCCCCATGTCTGCCTCTAGAAACAAATTCTAAGATGAATCTTTAGATGTAAGATACTACATAGGATCAAGTCCTGTGGAAGGACCATTGCTTAAAGAAACATGATGAGCAAATGCAGTGTGGTAGCCATGATGCAATCCCGGAACAAGAAAAGGAAGTAACTGTGTACAAAGGAAATCTAAACAAAGCTGGACCCGTTGTTAACAGTGTGTTGATACTGATTCATTACTTGGATCAGTGGGGCTGGAGATGCAGCTGAGTTGGTAGAGAGCTTGGCTAACATGCACAAAGCTCTGACTCTGGTCTCCCAGTGTGGCATAAAGCACCCATGGTGATCCGCTCCTGTAATCTCAGTTCTGGGGAGACGAAGGCAGGAGTAACAGAAATTCAAGATCATCCTTGGCTGTATAGGGGACTTGAGGCCAGTCTGGGCTAGAAATTGTCTCAAAGCAAGCAAGCAAGCAAACATAACACAACAAACAGCCATCCTGATGTAAAGTGTTAATAATAGGAGAAACTGAACGTAGGGTTTATGCTAACTGAGAAATAGTCTCAACTTCTCTATATATCAGAAACAGTTCTATAAAGCAAAGTCTCTTACTAGTGAATAAAAAACCAACTAGAAGACCAGGCACATAACAGGATTAGGTTGAAAAAAAAGTTGAATTGCCATGTAGTTTCAACCAAAATCTTGGTCAGCATTCTGGGAATCTCTGGAAAGCATTGCCTACCTATATTTCCCAGGCCAAACCAAGCTGTCCTAGCTCACAGCCTACTGCCTTGCTCAGCCAGGAAATGCAGACCATTCTGGGAAGGCACAATCTTGGCAAAATTCTACTCGAGGGTAACTATGAGAAAAGGCTGACAGCTGGCAGCCATCTGTTGTCTACAGGTCTTGCATCTGGAAAGTAAGTCCGTCCATGGCAGGGGATCTGAGAGGTGCCAGTCTGTGCCCATGGTACTCATAGGTCTTCTCTATGATCTGTGTGAGAGAGGGGGATGAGACATAGATTTATCTTCAGGAGGGACTACTGCAGAAAAAGACATTCTGACACTGGAAGAGGAGAGAGGTAGGAGAGCCTTTTGGGGAGAGTCCTTGGGCAACTCCCTGCCAACTATCAAAGACTTCTCACAGTCATGGGGTACCTAAGAATACAGGCATGATGCAAGAATTTCAAAGAACTGCTCTACAGGGGTCACAGGCAAATACTATTTATGAGTTGCCTTCATTCTAAAATTAGATGCTCTAGTTGGTTGTTCGAAACCCTAAGTACCACTGGTTCTGTGTTTAGAAATAGTGACAGGGTTCCTAGTAAACTCATGAAAGACCACAGAAGTGTCATGTGATTTCAAAGTTATCAGTTACCCTTTTCTGCATTAATTAATTAATTAATTAAATTTGTTTATTAAAGTACCAGGGATTGAACTCAGGGCCTCACATGCTAGGTAAGTACTCTACCACTGAGCTGCATCCCTAGTCCTCAACTTCTCTTTAAAAGATTTTCTTTAGAAGCATGATTTACAGTCTTGTTCCTTCATTTCCTTTTGTACTTTAAGCCATGAACTCACTGGGATCATGCTCCAGGAGCTCAGGCTCCCTCCTGTTCTCACAAACTGTGATGCTTTGGGTGGAGCAGTTGGTACTTCTCTTGAACCCAGGTGTCTTGCTCTTTGACTTCCTTTTTTTTTTCCTGGTCATTTTCTTTTGCCTGTTCCAGGAAGCTGCCTTGGCCCCTAGTGTGCTTGATGTGGTCAATCTTCATCTTAATTCTCTTGGTAGGAATCTTGCCCTAACTTGCTTGTTTATGATCCCACAGCAGAATGATGTTGTAGACTCTTCCAGTTTTGCTGTGAAAAGTAAGGAATGCTTCATGGCTTAGGCTGTCATCCTCACACAGGAGTCTTGCACATATCTTAATATATGTGCTGCTGAAATGACCATTCAACTGTTCGTTATAAAATCATTTCTTCATAGAAGATGCAAAGGGGTATGGTTCCCACTGCACATACTCTGGGATGGATCTGCTCAGGAGATACCAAGATCTCATCCCTTTATTTCTAAAGAGAATCAAGTAATTTAGCCCTGGATTCCAGTCCAGAGTAGTTGCTTTCTTAATATGTTTGAAGGAATGATTTTTTTTCTGTTCTCTGAAAAGATGGGTCTCTAATAACCATCCACAAAGAATCAAGACTCTACCCTCCCCAAACCAGAAAAATGCCAATGTAAAAATACTATCGTTTTGGAAGCTTTTTATTTTAAAAGAGATTTCTTTCTTTCTCTGTGTGTGCATGCACCCACACACACTTGCACATGTACACATTTGTGCATGTGGATGTCGTTACCTGCGGAGATCAGAAGAGGGTATGAAATCCCTAGAGCTGGAATTGTAGGTGGTTGTGAACCACTTACTTTGAGTGTTGGGAATTGAATGCAAGTCCTCTGCAAGAGAAGGATTAGGTCTTAACCCCTAAGCTATTACTCCACTTTCTAGAACCATTAAAAAGAAATCATCTCTGATGCCATATCAAGGAACTAAACCTGAATCAAGTTCAATGACACATGTTAAAATCTCATGTAGTTTCAGTGACATACAACACAGACAGATCAATGAATTTTTTGACTCATCTTGACAGTAGACTTTATACTTTGCAAAATTTAAGTAGAGTATGCATTTTACTATTCTGAAGCATACCAGCTCTCTCCAGGGTACCTGCCCCCAACAAGTCAGGCAAAGGTAGGTATTATACTCTGAACGAGACTTGGTATGTATCCTTACATTGAAAGCATGACCTAGCTAACTAACTGTTCCTATGTTCTATTCAAATCTTAGTCAGTAGTTCCTTCAGTAAAAAGTGTTTCCTGCTCTTCCAGAAGACACGTTTGGTTCCCAGCACTTATGTCCAGCTTTCAGCTTCCTGTACTTCCAGCTTCATGGGTCCAGGGGATCCAGTAACTTTTTCTGGCTCTGAGGGCACCTGCACAAATGTGTCCTACAATTACACACACACATACACACACACATACACACACATATACATACATACATACACACACATGAATGCACATATACAAATACCTACACTCATGAACATACGCACACACACACACACACACACACACACACAAACATGAATCAAGAACAAAAAGAGAAGTGATGGTGTCAGATGGGCAGCACACATACCCTTCAATCCCAGTGCTCAAGAGGCAGAGGCAGGAGGATCTCTGAGTTTAAGGCCAGTCTGGTCTATGGAGTAAGTTTCAGGACAGCCAGAGCTACACAGAGAAACCTCATTTCAAAGATTCAGAAAAAAGAAAGGAAGGAAGGATATTAGTCAGGGTTCTCTAGAGTCACAGAACTTATGGACAGTTTCTCTATATTGAGGGAATTTATTGTGATGACTTACAGTCTGTAGTCCAACTATCCCAACAATGGGCAGCTGTGGACGGGAAGTCCAAGAATCTAGTAGTTGTTCAGTCCCTCAAGAATAGTTGTTTTAAGATGGTCTTCTGTAGAAGTAGATTCCAACAGATGTGCTGGCAAGTAAGTGCAAGCAGTCTAAGAGTGAATCTTCCTTCTTCCAATGTCCTTATTTAAGCCTCCAGAAGAAGGTGCGGCCTAGATTAAGGTATGTACCACCACGCCTGGATCTGGGACTTGCTTCGTCCCAGGTTGACCTTCAATTTAGAGATCTCCTTACCTTAGTCTCCTGGGATTAAAGGTATGTACTACCTTACCTGGGCCTGAGCTTTTCATAGCCACTATACCTCAAGATCTCCATGTCAAGATCCAGGTCAGAAACTTGAGTCTTCCAGCCTCAAGATCTGGATCACAGGTGAGCCCTCAAATTCTGGATTGTAGTTCATTCCAGATAGAGTCAAGTTGACAATCAGGAATAGCCACCACAGGAAGAAAGGAAGGAAGGAAGGAAGGAAGGAAGGAAGGAAGGAAGGAAGGAAGGATGTATCTATATTAAGAAAAATCAGCTCTCTGCCTGTCACGTTATTTCAGCTGTCTAATGCAAAAATCCCCAGTGTTACTGTCCTCTAATCAGCTTCTTGGCAAACTCAGAGTGGTCTAACATGCATGTAGAAGGCTGGGATCAGACCTTAACCACATTACCAATCAGCTATGAGTTTAGGAAACAATGCTAAATGTACTTCTATTCACCTCTGTCTGTCTGTCTGTCTGCCTGTCTTCTCTCTCTCTCTCTCTCTCTCTCTCTCTCTCTCTCTCTCTCTCTCTCTCTCAGAGAAGAAGTCTCTCCTGGTGTCAGATGTTATTGCTCAACTCACCCTTGAATCATTTCAAAGCCTTTCCTACCTCCTTCTCGATACAGACTGATGTTCTAAAAAGCCATATGACTAGACCTCCCTTGAGATAAGATCTGGCTTTTGTGACTTGAGGGCCACCAGCAAATGAAGACATGGGAAGAAAGATTGCACCCTGCCTTTTGTTCTCTGCCTTGAAACAAACTGGAGAGAGGTGGCTGGGCTTGGGATGACCATCTCTATGACAAAAATGAACAGGAGTGAGGAGAGAAGTCAGCACTCTGAGAAAACAGAACCTGACGTCTGTAAGAGCCTGGTGCCTCCACCACACAGCATGGATCCCAGTGCTGTTCACCCACAGCTCTTATGATGCGATGGAGTTGACTGTCGGGCTTTCTCTTCTCTCTTTCTCCTTTCTCTTTCCTTGTTTCTCATTCGCTTCTCCATTCTCTCTCTTTCCTCTTCCCCACTCCTTCCCTTCCCTTGTTTTATCCTCCCCTCTCCTTCCTGTTTCTTTCCTCTCCCTACTTCTCCTCTTCCTCCTCTTTCTCCCTCCTGAACTGTTCAGTGGGATAGAGCCCAATACCTTGCCCGTAGGCAAGCAGTCTGCTATTCGGCTATATTTTTAACCCTATATTCTCTTGTTCTTAAGGCCAAAATCACATTTTAAATATCATGTGCCACAATATAGCTATAAATGAAGCTCAGTACAAAATCACAAGCTTTCTTAAACACCACACAATTTTTAAAAACCTTATTTTGTAACTTGCCTGAGCATCTCTTGAGTGGGAATCTAGAAATGACAGTGTTTGCCAGGTTGTTGAAAGGTGGCACACCCATGCAAGGCATTTGGACTGTGGTAGCATCTTTATAGAGTGTTGATCCCTAAAGCCACTTGAAAAAGATCCTTTAAACAAAGTTATCGTGTTATTTGTGTTATGTGTTGGGTGTGTGTGTGTCTCCGTGCATGTGTGGAGGGCAGGAGTCAGCTTGAATGAGTCAGTTCTCTCTTTCCATCATGTGGATGAAACTCAGACCTCTAGGCTTAGCGGCAAGTACCTTTACCCATTGAGTCATCTCACCAGCCCTAAAGACACTTTTAAAATCAACCAGATTAAATGTTTTCTTTATTGCATACTTAGCGGCTTTGTTTCCTGTCCTGTATTCTCTAGTAGAGGTGTTAATGGCGAAATAACAATAAAGTTGGTTAATGGGAGAAAAACTCAGGAAATTACGATTTCAGAATAACTAGTGTTTTGATGTGGATGGTATAGCCATAGGCATATACATTATGAGTACATTTAGGATCACATTTAGGTACTCAAGATAATCATGAGGAAAGTCTGCTGAGAGCGGGGATCACAGGGGTGGATGGTCTCCCTTTCCCATGTGATCTAGAAACTGAGGAGGCACCACATGAGCAGGTGTGTCCTTGGAGATCAGTCAGCACTGCCCCTCTCTGAGGCAGTTAATGGCTGCTAGGGACAGACATTTTCTTCAGTGGTGGTATAGACACTGTAAGTTGTACACACTCCTATAAATAACATTCCAGGAATATGGCGTCTCTTTACAAAGTCTAGGACAGAGCTGGAGAGACTAGGTCACTGTCTGAAGCCATTTTTGAAGCCATTCTGGCTGGTTCTCTGCCAAGTGGTATTCAGTACCATCAAATCAGATGTATGGCTTCCTGATGACATCATTGTGCCCCAGTAACTACTGACCTTGCTCTCTTTGAATTGCTGTAAATAGTGGGGCTTTCCGTAAACACACCATGACCACAGATCCCTATTTGACTAATACAGCCCTCTGCTCTGGGAACCCTTCCTGCCAGTTGCCTCTTTTCTTACTCATTGTGCCTCCAAGATGCAATGCTGTGTTCTCTGTTCTCCTCTCTCTCTCTCTCTCTCTCTCTCTTTGTCTCTGGATGACCTCAAGAATGATTTTGAACTTCTGATCTTCCTGTCTCCATCTCTTCAGTGCTGGAGTTGCAGGCATGTTCCACCACACCTAGTGTATATGGTGCGAGGAATGGAGCCCAGGACTTTCTGCTCGGCGATTACTATAATGACTGAACCACAGCCTCACCAGCCCATGCACTTTTCACTCACGGTTTTTAAGTAATAATTTAAGAAATGGATAATATAGTTAATGACACGGATCAAGCGAGATTACAGCAGACTGGTGTTTCTCACCTTGCCTACCCTGGGATTTCTCTCCCCAGGATTGCTCGCCCTTAGTCTGACACCTCAGTTCTCACAGTTTGCTAACTGCTAGTACTTGCTCTTCTGCCATAATGTGTTCTTTTGGTAAGGTGCATGTTGAACAGCAGTTCTGTCTTCCACTGATGTCAAGTTATATTAAAATAGCTGGGCAGTGGTGGCGCACTTTAATCCTAGCACTTGGGAGGCAGAGGCAGGTGGATTTCTGAGTTCGAGGTCTACAGAGTAAGTTCCAGGACAGCTAGGGCTACACAGAGAAACCCTGTCTCACAAAACCAAAAAAAAAAAAAAAAAAAAAACAAAAAACGGAAAAGAAAAGAAAAGTTATATTAAAATAGTGAACCATGCCATTATGTGGGACAGGAAATCACACTTAAATCCTTCTGAAGCCACAGCCTTCATTTTGAAAGGTGGATCTTCTATTATTTTATTATATATTCTATCTTCTTTTATTTTCGAGATGATATTTTCTCATGTAGCCCAGGCTGATCTTGAACTCAGTATGTACTGAGAATGACCTTGAACCCCTGATCTTCCTGTCATCACATCTTGAGTGATGGGATCAAAGTCATGATTGACACACCTGGTTTATGCAGTACTGGGGATCAAACCCAATTCATGTTAGACAAGTACTCTACCAACTGAGCTATGCCCCAGCCCCAGGAATTTTAAATGTATGCTACAATGTGTAGAGTAAAATGGGAATTTGTTTAAAGTATAGACACAACACAAAAAACTGTTCTTAGATTTTTCTCACCTATCCTTGTCAATTGGTAGAAAGTATTGGAGTTGTTTACAGTAAAGTTTATAAAGCTCATGCCAGCTTGTAGCTGAGGAGTCAGGAATTATTTTATAGAAGATGAAAAGAATAACTAGTAACTAGCATTAAAAAGTAAGTTATGAAGCTGAGCCTCATGCTACATGCCTGTCATCCAGTACTCAGGTGACAGAGGCAAGAGGGCTCGGAGTTCAAGGTTATCCTTGGTTACAAAGTAAGTTTGAGGCCAACCTGTGCTACACAGACTCTGACTCAAAAGAAAAGGAAAAAAAAAGGCCTAGCCTTGTATTAAGTACTTTACAGAACACACACACACACACACACACAGAGCTAGTCCACGATGGCAGTAGTGATGGTGAAAGTTTCTGTGTCAATCAAGTACCTGCCACGTTCCAGCTGATTGTCATACCTGCCATTGCTTCTGATTTCTACAAGGATAAGAAGAAAACGTCATCAGTCCCATTTCACAGGTAAAGAAATTGGTACTCAGGCATGCCATGGGGGAACACTGGCGTTTGGGTACATGTCTGCTGGGGTTCTTTTTGTCTACGCTGCCAGTCTAAGAGTCATTTATGATAACTGCTTTTGGAAAAAACCCAAATCACCATTGTGTGTTAAGGCGGGTTTTTGGATGCAAAGGATGCAAGGCAAGGCCTGTGTGAAAGCTTCGTGTTGGTGAAAAGATGAATGTTAAAGGACAGGGGAGATGCTGGTCGAACGGCTAAGGCTGGACGGTGTAGAGTGCTAAGAGTCTGACGTGGAGCAACATGTTTAAAGCCATAAGGACTTCATAGGGTAGGTGCTGTCATGGCCACCTTGGCTTTCCAGACTGAGAAACAGGCATAGAGTGGGGGATGGCTCAGTCGGTTAAGTGCCTGCTTAGCAGCCGTGTAGACCTGAGTTCAGTCCCCAAACCCATGTAAAAAGCTTGGGCTTGGCAGTATGCCTGCTGCCCATCCATCCTTAAAGAGAGGGAATCTGTTCTCTCTCTCTCTCTCTCTCTCTCTCTCTCTCTCTCTCTCTCTCTCTCTCTCTCTCTCTTTCCTCTCTTCTCTCTGTGTATACATATATACATTCATACATGTTCATGTGTATGTGTATGTGGAGGCCAAAGGACAGCCTTGAGTGTCATTCTTCAGGCACCCCACAGTTTCTGGTTGAGATGGGATCTCTCATTGACCTGGAATTTCACCAAGTAGGCTAGGCTAGCTGCTAGCAAGTGCTAGGGAGTCCATCCTCTCCTCTTACCTCACTATCAATGGGTTACAGGTATGTGATGATATATCTGGCGTTTTAGATGTTATTTTTACAAAGTAAGCACTTTACTGATGGGATCATCTCTTTAACTCTTCCAATGAGTGTGGTTTGTGTGCATGTGTGTGTTTGTGTGAAAATTATTGTGTGTATGGACAGCATGTGAATGACGTATGTGGGAGTAGGAGCTGCAAGTAACAGCACACATGTGGAGGCCAGAGGACAACTGCTGGGAATGGCTTCTTTCCTTCTACCTTGGGCTCTAGAGTTTGAACTCAGGTTGTCAGGCCTGTGCAGCCGAGAACTCTTGCTGGCTTAACTCTCTTTCTTTTTAAAAAATGTTTGCCTGTGTTTGTATGACTGCTTACCACATGTGTGGCTAGTGTCGGTGGAGCCAAAAGAGGGCATTGGATCCCTGGAACTGTGGTTACAGATGGCTATGTGCCACCATGTGGATGCTGTGAATTGAACAAAACACAGCATCCTCTCAAAAGAGCCAGTGCTTTTATTTTTTTTTAAATTTAGATTTATATATTTGTTTTATGTATGTGAGTATGTGAGTATCACTGTCTTCAGACACACCAGAAGAGGACATCAAACTCCATTACAGATGGTTGTGAGCCACCATATGGTTGCTGGGAATTGAATTCAGGATCTCTGGAAAAGTAATCAGTGCTCTTAACTGCTGAACCATCTCTCCAACCCCATGAGTGAGTTTTATAGTGGTTATTAGGTACATACACGCATAAGCTATGATCCTTACCCTTTGGGAGTCGAGGAGAGGAAGGGAGAGAACACATCAGGCAATTACATAATGTTGGGGGTGGAATCACAAGGAATCAGAATGTGCTTCCATTTTGGAGATGAATTAAACTGGGTCATGAGGAATGATTGTTGTTTGGTCTCACTAGTTGGAAGGGAAGAGTGGTCAGATTGTGGAAGGAAAGGAAGAAGGCAGAGAGGGTATGGCTGTAACTTTTGTATTCATCTGGCTTGTGTCTTGCTATTGTTGAGTGCCATGATATACCCTCAGTGGAATCTCAGTCTCTCCTTTGTCTCATGAAGATGTTGGGTAGCTAACTTATTCCTGCATACCAAATGAACAATCTAGACCCCAGGCAATATTTGTCTTTTAGTAAATTCTCTATGAAGATAGAGAAACTGTATTTGGAGAAAGCCAAGGGCATAGGAGTAGTTGCAATATGACCAAATGCTGACACAATGGGATAGTTTGAAACTATAGATCTAGTAGTTATGAAGTGCAATGACATCAACTGGGACAAGGACACAGTGCACAGCTGCACATGAATACTCCAAGCTACCCTATGACTCCCTCAAAGAATCATATGAAGACCAGGAGGCTTTACAAATAATCATTCTCATCTGTAAAATGGGCATGATGGCTGTGGTGGTTTAAATAGGTTTGCCTTCCCCCCCAGATTCATGTGTTTGAATGCTTTGTCATAGGGAGTAGCAGTAGTAGGAGTTGTGGCCTTATTGAAGGAGGTGTGGCCTTGTTAGAGGAAGTGTGTCCCTGGGGAGGCAGAGCTTTCAGGTCTTAAATCCTTAAGCTACACCCAATGTGAACTACATCCAGACCCTTCCTTGCTGCCTTCAGATCAAGATATATAATTCTCAGCTCAACCAGCACCATGTCCACCTACATACTGTCATGCTTCCCACCATGATGATAATGGACTAAAGCTCTGAAATGGTAAGCCAGTCCCAATTAAATGTTTTCCTTTATAGGAGTTGCCATCGTCCTGATGTCATTTCACAGCAACGGAAACTCTTACTAAGACAGAAGTTGGTATCAGGAGTGGGGTATTGCTGTGATAGACTTAACCATACTTTTATTTGAAGGAATGTAGATTTAGGGACCTTGGATTAGGAAGGCAATGGAATGCTTTAAGTGGGGCTTAATGGGCCAACTTAGTAGGAACATGGAGGACAGTGGTGCGGAGGGTGATTTGAACTATGGGGGCCTGAATCAAGAGGTTTTAAGTGAGAGGAATTTTAGTATGTTGCCTAGAAATTTTTCTCGTGATATTTTGGTGAAGAATGTGGCTACTATTTGCTCTTGTCTGAAGAATTTGCCTGAAGCTAAAGTGAAGAGATTTAGATTAATTGCATTGACAAAGGACATTTTAAAACAGTCTAGAATAGACTCTGTCCTGTGGATTACTCTTATGAAGAGTGTTTTGATCAAACA
This sequence comes from Tokudaia tokunoshimensis, assembly GCA_036184795.1. Classification (NCBI taxonomy): domain Eukaryota; kingdom Metazoa; phylum Chordata; class Mammalia; order Rodentia; family Muridae; genus Tokudaia; species Tokudaia tokunoshimensis. The sequence goes on along the minus strand of BTHU01000013.1, from coordinate 65,773,748 downwards.
TAGCAAGCTGAGAAGGGAAAAAAAATACAAAATGTATGGTTCATGATTAAAGAGGCTCCAGGAAGTAGAATAGAGATAAACCCTGTGTTCAAGGAAATAAACAAATTAAAGATATTAAATAGAATTAAGGGAGCAGTGATCTTGGGGAAAGATCCTACCCAGCTAAGCTTCCATCTTGTGAAAAGAATGTTCCCCAAGGGACATTGCCACCTATTCTAAATTTACAGTGCACTCGTGGCTGTACAAATGATAGTTATATCATATTAGGTGTTATTATGACCTGGTTATTGTTTTCATTCAGACATAAGGAGCTATGATTGGGTCAAGTTGACAAAGGGTGGATTGTGATGGCAACTCTCCATTGTCAGCTTGACTATATCTAAAATGAACTACAATTCAGAAATGGAAGGCCCACGTGACTGGTATCTTGTGGCAAGCCTTTGATCTATATATTGTGGGTAGAATACACGAGCTATTGATCAGATGTTAAGGCATAGTGGTCATGCTTATAAAGATCTATAAGAAAATAAATTAAAGAAAAGTTTATATCTAGGTGTGGTGGTACACGACTTTAATCCCAGCTCTTAGGAGACAGAGGCATGTAGATCTCTGAGTTCAAGGCTAGCCTGGCCTACAGAGCAAGTTCTATGACAGCCAAGCTTAGGTAAAAAGGAAACCATCGAAAACAGAGAGTTAGTGAAGTTGTAATTGAACAAGACAGTCACAGCAAGCAGCAGAACTTGGCAGCTTCAGCCATGCAGTTCGGGCTTTAGAATCAAGAAGTCTGCCTCCATGACTAAATAAAGTTGCTGAGGCCTCTATGGGATAGAGGCCATTGCATGAAGCTGTGAAAGTGAAGCCTGAATTGCCTTGGAGACTCCAAGGTGCTGGAGATGCCAGAGATGTGGGATACCTGCTGAGGAAAGCTGCCAACAGGGAATGGAACCAGCCCAAGAGAAGAAAAGTATGTTGCAGTCAACAGAGCTGAAAGGAGCTGGAGATCTGAAGAGCATCTGGATATCAGACATGGAGATTTGGAGTTGGGAGTTTTACCAGCTAATTTTTGGTGTTGCTTTGGTCCCACTATGTTCTCTTTCCTATATTTTAGAAGGGTAATGTGTATGTGATATATGTTGGAAGTATGTGATCTGCTTTTTGATTTTGATTTCATAGAAGATTACAGTTAGGAGATTGCATGAATCTCAGAAGAGACTTTGAACTTTGGACTTTTAAACATTGTTGAGACTGTGATAGACTGTGGGGACTTTTGAAGTTGGACTAAATGCATTTCTGCATTATGTTATGGATAAAAGACTATGGGGGGGCAGGGAGTTGGTTTGAATAAGTGTGTCCTCCATAGATTCATATGTTTGAATACTTGTCAATTGAGAGTTGTACTATTAGGAGGTATGGTTTTAGTAGAGGAGGTGTAGTCTTGTTAAAGGAAGTGTGTCACTGTGGAGGCAAAGCTTTGAGGTCTTAAATGCTCAAGTTCTGCTCATTGTGAAACACATTTGGTCTCCTTGCTGCCTGCAGATCAAGATGTAGAACTCTCAACTCTTTCTCCAGCACCATGTCTGCCTGCATGCTGCCATGCTTCCCACCATAATGATAATGGACTGAACCTCTGAAACTGTATGGCAGCCCCAATTAAATGTTTCCTTTATAAGAGTTGTCTTGGTTATGGTGTCTCTTCACAGCAACAGAAACCCAAACTAAGACAATAGATTAGTGGATAAAGTGCTTGTTGTGCAAGCATGAAGACCTGAATCTAGATGTTCAATACTCACGTAAAAGCCAGGCATGGTGGAATATGTCTGTAATCTTAGCACTGGGGAGGCAGAGACAGGAAGACCATCTATACCACACTGGCCAGTTAGTTTAGCTGACACAGTCAGCTCTAGCTCCAGTGAAAGACTCAGTCTTAAAAAATAAGATGGAGAGTAATTGAGGTAGATATTCAAAGTCTACCTCTGGTTTCCACGTGTACAGGCATAGGTAAGTGCACAATGTGACCTACTACATGAATGCACACTAATGCATACACTACATGTGTGCATGCATGCACCCATATATGCATGCATGTATACACACTCACAAATGGAAATAATTATTGGATCTATTCAAATTAGGGTTGTAGAGATTAAATGGATTAATATTCATAAAGTGTGTAGGCAGATTCCTTTTGACTTAAAGTGAGAGATGCTTTTAGTGGGAGGTGTTGGCTAGCTTCAAAAGTGATACAGGCCTCAATGAAACATCTGTTGAAAGAGGAGAGGATCAGAAATGGGGCCCAGAGCAACTGGAAAACAAGCATCCTTCCATGTGAAGCGGCCCAGAGATGGACTTTACTGATTCACAGTGGTATCTACAGGAAATGGAATTTGCTTCATTGTCCATCTTTAAAGAGGCAGATAGATGTTTAGGATAGCCTTATCTAATTTGACATGAAGCAAGAGCCTCTACAAAGTTATATACACACACAAACAACCTCCAGCACAAAGAATGAATACCAGTAGCTCTTCTTTTTGAAAATGATTGGCATTTCACAAAAAAGGGGGATGGGGAACATGAGACCAAAATATCAAAAAGCAGCCTTTCCCTTGTTTCTCGCTTTCCCCTTCCCTCCCCTCCCTACCCCTGTCCCTTTTCTTTTTTGAGACAAGACTTGAGTAGCTCAGGCTGGCCTTGAGCTTGCTGTATAGCCAAGAATTATCTTGAATATCTGATCCTGGAAACTGCACTTTTTGAGCTGAGATTACCAACATACACCATGACACCCAGTTCTATGAGGTGCTGGGGACTGAATCCAGGGCTCTGTGCACTCTAGGCAAGCACTCCAATAACTGAGCTACAGCCTCAGACCTTTTTTCTTTCTTTCTTTTTCTCCTCTCCTCTCCTCTCTTCTCCTCTCCTCTCCTCTCCTTTCCTCCCTTCCCCTTCCCTCCCCTCCTCTCATTTCTTTTCCCTTTCTTCATCTCTCTCATTTCCCTCCAGAAGGGTCTTATTATGTAGCTCAGGCTAGCCTGAGCTCTCCATCGTTCTATCTCATTCTCCTGACTACTGCACTACAGGCATGACCATGCTTGATTATCATGTTTCTTTAAGGACTTGGAGAAAAAAGTAGGCATAACATTTCATCTGGGCACCACTAGGTTATTCCCTTTATTAATTTACAGGTTCAAAATTTTTTATTTTACATCTAAAGGGATATACTCTTCACATTTTCCTTTCACCACAGAATTAATTTTGCATTGTGCCCTTGTGCCTGCATCCGCTTCGGTCCTAAAGATTTCTCCATCCTTGCTAGAAACAGTATGCTTTGCATCTTCCTCTTTGGGGATTTCCACTTCAGCCTACCCAGTTTCAGTAAATGCTAACCCCATTTTCCCCCTCCACCTCAGCCAAGCTGCTGGGCAGCAACTTCTCACAGGGTGTCTTTCTGAGGGTCAGAAGTGTGAGACATGCACACAAAGCCTAATGAAAACAAAATAAGGTGACTTTGCTCAGCGTGAGTGCCAGCTCAAGGGACAGCAGTGCTACCGACAAGGTCAAGCAGTCAGATGGGAATGGGTGAGGAAAATATCAAGAACCAGATGCAGTTGACCCTGTTGCCTTGAGGATAGGCAGAACAGGTTGGGGGCAGCCTGTTGATTGGATATGAGCTGCTGAGAGAATTTGTCTATGCAGCTGGCTTTCCATCTGAAACTGACTTGCATTAACTTGTATCTAGCTTCTTGGTTTCTGTAAAGAAATGAGGTCCCATGAGTTGTAGCCCAAGAAGACCATTCAACTCTACTGGCAAATCCAAGCATCGAACCAGAACTTGTTGGCTGTCATGATCTAGTTTGTGCTGTTATTGCAGAACACCACAGACTGGGTAATTCATTTTTCTTCAAATTAATATATATTTGAGACAGAGTCTCATGTAGCCCATGTTTGCCTCCAACTGAATATATAGCTGAGCATGACCTTGAACTTCTGATCCTCCCGCCTCCATCTTCTAAGTGCTGAGATTAAGGGTGTATATGCATGTTGTCTTAGTTGGGGTTTACTAATGTGAACAGACACCATGACCAAAGCAACTCTTATAAAAGCAACATTTAATTGGGGATAGCTTACAGGTTCAGAGGTTCAGTCCATTATCATCAAAGCAGGAACATGGCAGCATCCAGGCAGACATGGTGCAGCAGGAGCTAAGAGTTCTGCATCTTTATCCAAAGGCAAACAGGAAAAGACTGGCTTCCAGGCATCTAGGATGAGGGTCTTAAAGCCCAAGCCCACAGTGGCACATCTACTCCAACAAGGCCACACCTCTAAATAGTGCCACTCACTGGGATAGGCATACTCCAACCAGCACACATGCATCACCATGCCTGTGTTTTATGCAATAGTGGGGATGGATCCCAGAACCGTGTGCATGCTAGGCAAGTAGTCTACCAGCTGAGGAGTATCCTCAGCTCCACACTGAGTAAGTTATGATGAACAGAGATTTGTTGGTTAATAGTTCTGGATGCTTGGAAGTTCATATGAGGGGCTGACATGTGACAAGTGCCTTTTTGGTAGAGCATCTTGCAGCAAGACAGAAAGGGAGGAAAGAAGAATGTTATTATAAATTCTTACAGCATTTATTTATTTATTTATTCATTCATTCATTCATAGTGTGTGTGTGTGTGTGTGTGTGTGTGTGTGTGTGTGTTGGTCAGAGAACAACCTAAGGAAGTTGATTCTCTTCTTTAGGTCTGGGGTCTAAACTCAGCTCATTAGGCTTGGTAGCAAGAGCTTTTACTTACTGAGCCATTTCATCAACTCAAATGTCTTCTCAAACAAGGCAAGTCTAGCAATAGTAGTGTTGATGTATTCATGAGTTTCAGAAAGCCTTCTGGTCTAATCATCTCTTAAAAGTCATACCTCTAGGGGCTAGAGAGATAGCTCAGTAGTTAAAAGCACTGACTACACTTCCAAAGGACCCAGGTTCAATTCCCAGTACCCACCCACATGGGGGCTCATAACTCTGTAACTCCAATTCCAGAGTCCAACATCCTCACACAGATACATGTGCAGGCAAAACACCAATGATCATTCAAAACAACAACAAAAAGGTTCTTCCTCTTAATATGATTGCAGGGTGTGATTCCATTTTAATACACGTCTGGAAAGGGACAAATATTCAAACCATAGAAATGACCATTCTAATACTCTTGTTACTTGTAAGTCGTAAAGAGTAACCTGACTGTCCACAGAGCCTTATTAGTGTCTCTTTTTCCTGTTAGTGCTGAGGGGTGAGAGTGTGCTCCCCAGTTGAATGCAGAATGAGTAAAGAAAGGTATGGTCTAGCATGGGTGTCAACCTACAGCCTGCAGACCACATGTACCCCAGGATGATCGAGAATGTGGCCCAGCACAAAACTGTCAGCTAAAAGCATTAAAGTTTTTTTCCCCCAAGTTGTGTGTGTGTGAATGTTTGTATACACGTATGTGTATGTGTGTGTGTACACATATGTGTATGTGTGTGTGGGTGTTTGTGTACACTTGTGTGTATATGGGTGTGAAGGCCAGAGGACAACTGGGGGTTCATAGGCACCATCTACCTTTTTCTTTCACGCAGAGTCTCTTACTTGCCTGCAACTCACTAGGTAGGTCTGACTGGCTGGTCCGTGACCACCAGGGGTCTGCCTGTCTCCATCTGCCTGTCCCAGATCTGGGGTACAAGTGTAGCGCAATCACATATGGCATCTAGGGATTGACCTAAATTTCTTAGGATTGCAAGCCAAGCACCTCTCTCTCTCTCTCTCTCTCTCTCTCTCTCTCTCTCTCTCTCTCTGTGTGTGTGTGTGTGTGTGTGTGTGTGTGTGTGTGTGTGTGACTTGATTCACAGTACTTGAGCATGCACTTTAGCTTAGAGAACCCAGAAGATTGGATATCCTGCATCTCCTTAGCAGGCCAGTTTCTCATGGCATCTGGATGAATACGTCTTTAAACTGCCAGGACCTGTGGGCTTTCAACAAAGGCGTTTGATGAGTTCCAGTTGGCTGGCAGATACGAAAAACAGCTGTGCTTTCCAAAGAGCAGCTCCTTTGACTGTCGAAATCTGTTATCTCTGCCACTGCTTGTCTTTTATCTCTTCCTAGAGATAACAGGCTTTACTGTTTTGCATTTTACAGTCAAATAAACTAATTAAAGATCACCCTTTGACTGCTTTGTGATTGAGTTGGTCCTTTAAGCGCTTTATGTCCAGGGTTTTAATTAGGAATCTCAAACACATCTTAAAGTTGTTTAAGAAAATTGAAAAAGCTTTTTTAAAAAAACAAAAACAAAGCAAAACAAAATACAAAATATAGGAATTGTGACTCACTGATTTATTCTTTTATCCAATAAGCATAAGAAGCTACTTACACCTTAGACCCATTGCTTACAAATCTCTCTCCTCAGGTTCCTATATTGTAAAATAGAATCCATAATAGGACTTATCTTTACAGGTTGCCATACAGATTAAATGCTTAACATAAAATAATTTGTCCTCAGGAATCTGATCACTGCTCTGGGGATGAAGTTCAGTTGGTAGAGTGCTTGCCTAGTATACAAGTGGCTCAGGATTTGATCCCCAGCACCAAATAAACTGTGCATGGTAGCTTGTGCCTGTAATCCCAGTACTTGGGAAATAGAAGCAGGAGGTTTGGAAGTTTAAGGTTATCTTTGGCTATATAGTGAACCTGAAGCCAGTCCCGGTTATACTAGGTCATGTCTCAACAAAGAAAAAATAGTCTCTGTCACTTTACCACTCATGTATGTAGTATCTATCTATCTATCTATCTATCCATCATCTATCTATCTATCTATCTATCTATCTATCTATCTATCTATCTATCTATCTATCTATCTATCTATCTATCTGTATTAGGGCCCGAGACCTTAGCACAACTGGCTTCAAGATGGAAGTACCATTCAGGCTGTAAAACTGAACAAGTGGACAGCACCACCAGCTAAAACTAAAACAAAGGTCTAATCCATCAAAGTCCATAGTTCTGGGAAAGTCTCTAGATGTACTAACCTTGCTTTTTGGCTTCTGTAGTTCTATTTCTGGCTAACTGTTCTTGTTAACTGAAGTATGTCAATGCCCCCACTCCCATCCCCCAGACATGTTTTATTGTACTTTAAAGCTCCCCCTGAGAAAGGCTGGGGACTATGCTGGGATCTCAAACATCCAGTGTAGTCACTGCTGGCTAACAAAGACTTTCTATTGGCTTAAACCCATGCCTGAGCAGTCTTCTCCAGTGAACACACTCTCTCTCTCTCTCTCTCTCTCTCTCTCTCTCTCTCTCTCTCTCTCTCTCTCTCTCGGCTCCCTGGCTAACTCCCTCTTCTGCCTTTCCTCTTTGCTTAGGCAACAATCTTAGCCAAGTCTCTGAGCCCCAACGTTGGTAAGCTCCACTCTCCTCTCACTTCTCTAAGACAAACGCCTCCTTCCTCCTATTTGGACTCAAGGCTTGTCTAGTGAGAAAGTTCTTGAATACTATCTCCTCAAACCGGCAAAAGGCTCCAGAGAAGGCCGTGGATAATTTCCCTGAGAGAGGGAGGGGAGGGCGGTGAGCAGAGAGACAAAGAGGCAGAGACAGAGAGAAACAGAGAGACAGCGACACAGAGAGACAGAGACAGAGACAGGTTGTAGTTAAAGAGGGCGTCATCACTTCTAGGGGAGGCAAAGATCCTTGGCTTTGGCATTAGGCAGAAAGCAGTCTCCTTTATACTCAAATTTATTTAACCTAAATGCTTCTTAGTCTTTTCTTTTGGTTTTGTCTTTAAAGTTACAATTTCACGTTTACCTAGTTTGTTGCCCTTTAAAACCAAATAATGTCAATTGTATGTATTCTCTTCCTTCCTTTTTTTTTTGGCCTGGGAAGTCAAATTATTCTCCGTGGTAGTCCTAAACACACTTTCAATAATCTTTAATGCTACACTGGGACATCTATTCTATATTTAATTGCTTGCTGCGGTGCAGTTTCTACCACCCCCTGAAACTTACAAAATAATCTGTGGAATGACAGATGACAGATGAGTTTATCGCTGGGAAGCATCGGAAAGGGAAATGAGTGACCCGAACAACCTAAAAATTAAAACGTGTGTGGCACATGTCTTTCCAGTGGAGTTCAGAAAGGGGGCATGGTCTTTCCCGTAGTGCCTGTCACTCAACTAGCTCTGAAACAAACTACACTCTTCTTACTTATTATAGTTTTCAAACAGGGTCACACGTAGCCCAGACTGGCCTCAAGGTTAGCCAAAGCCCTTGAATTTCTGATTTTCTTACCTCCACCTCTCCCACGCTAAGATTCAGGCCTGTGTCACCACATCAGGGGTTTGTTGTTGTTGTAGTTTGTTAGTCTTGTTTTGTTTTCCTATTTGTTTTTGAAACAGTATCTTACCATGTAGCACTAGCTGGCCTCAAACTCGCAGAGATCCCTTTGCATCTGTCTCCTGAGTACTGGGATTAAAGGTTTTTTTTTTGCCTTGCCCAGATCCATACCTGGTTTATAAGATGGTGAGGATGCAACCCAGGGATTTGTGAATGCCAAAGCACTGTACCATTTGAGCTACACACCCAGCTCCTTTTCCCACTTATCAAACAGACGAAATAAGCTGGTTCCTGCTCTAGCTGTAGTCATCCAAAATAGAGATAATAGACACGTCTGAAGGTCTCAGGAATGGAACGGAGGCGGTCTGTCCTGAGACATAGAGAGGGACTGAATCCTTCCATCACTGACTCCCCCATCCCAAATATGGGCAAATGTTGGTTAAGACAAACAGCAAGTACAAAGAAGTCTCAAAAAGGAGAAGAATTGAGAAGAGTGGGCAAAGGTTCCCATACTCAGCTGCCTGGGAGGAGAGGCAAAGGGAAGGAGGAGGGGGTAGCAGCCAGGGTGAGTAGTTGCTTCTTTCTTCCCTGCAGATCTCCGTAGGAGGTCTGGACTCAGAACTATCAACTTCACATATTTTGACAGGGTGTATCATTTCAAAGGCATAGGGCTGAGTTGTAACCCGGAGAGGAAACTGAGCTCATTGACATATTTCGAGATGCATCAGAGAGGCCACAAGATGATATGCAGGTCTAAGGAAGGTGGGCACCGCCTTTGTAGATGCTGACTGAGCCAACTCCTGCCCAACCCCTGAACTGTCTTTTTCATTTTATATATAATCGTGTGTGGGTGTGGGTGCGCGCATTCGCATGCAGCAAATGCTCTCTTGTTTTGTTTGGTCATTCTCATGTCGCCAAGCCTTTCCTGCCTTCCATTGCTGATCCCTGCTATGAGCTGAACTAATTCCAGCCCTGAGTGTGCTTCTGGTCAAGGGGGTTTAGCTATTTTGCGCCTCTCCTTTAGTAATAATACATAATAATGGAATAGCACTCCTCGGGAAGGCCAACCCCTCTCCACTTTGCGCTTGCCTTCCTGATTGTTACTGTGTTGCCATTTTTCTCTCTTAGTCTCTGCAGCCAGCAAATCAGAACACAATGGCACCTTCTTTGCAGGATGTCTCCATCTGGCTACATCTTTGTAGCTATCTTTTTTTTTTTTGTAACAGAACTTCCAATAGAGTTGTATTTCATCCTTGCCTTCCTTTCTTTTCTTCTCACCTGCTTCTTAAACTCCTTTAAACAAGACTCCGTCTTTACCATTCACCAAAAGAATTCCCTTTCAGTGCCCCCTTCTCTTCTCTCTGTGCATACACGTGTGAACACAGAATGTGTATGTGCATAGGAGCTCCAGGGTTATGGGCATGTGCTATCCACATCTGGCTTTACCTGGATTCTGCAGATCCACCGTCAGGTACACATGTGTGCTTGAAAGTGCTTTATCCATTGAGCCATCTCTCCAGCCCTTATTTTTTTTAATAGAATGCATTTATTCTTTGATACTTTTAAAATATATACACACCCGAAATCTCCCCTCACACGTTCTAAATGTTTCCCCCCACACACATATCCCTGCCCACCCTCACATCTTTTCCTCTTACTTTCTTTTTTCTTTCTTACTACCTGCTGAGTTCCATTAGCTCTGCCTGCTGGATTGCTGACTGGTCTTGCCGGCTTGACCTTGTGTGTGTCTTGTGCTGGCCACGGTAGCTGCAGCGAGGTCATGAGCACACAGGCCAGGTAATTCTTCCACAGCACTCCTTCCTGTCCTCCAGCTCCTACCTTATTTCCATGATGTTCCCTGAGCCTTGGTGGAGTGTGGAGGTGGAGGTGGGGTTAGGGAGGGGGTGGTACTGATATAGATGTCCTATTTAGGGCTAAGCACTCAATCCTAATTTTAGTTTTATTTTAAAACAGGGTCCCTTGGAGCTCAGGCTGGCCTGGAACTTGATATGTAGCTGAGAATGTCCTTGAACTCCTGATCCCTTCCTGACACTACCTCCCAAGTACTGGGATTCAGGCTGTGCCACCAGACTCACCCTGAAACACTTTGCTGATTTAAATACTGAGATCATTTTGAATCCTCTCCTCCCTAATACAGTCTCTTTACTGGAGTCCCTGAATCCTGAAGGGGGGGTTAAATCCAAAGATGTTAAATCACAAAATGATGTCATCCAGCTTCATGATTTCAGAGACTATTTATAGATGGATAATTCTCTACAGTCTAGTCTAGTTCTCATCAAGATTTCTATAGACCCCAAGGCTGAGATGCTTTGTCATCTCCCTTAGAAATAGAGTAAACACCAGAAATGAACATTTGCTAAAACAACCTCCTGGCTTCGTATTGTTTCCCTGTGTCCGAGTTCTCTCATTTGTAATGGGTTCCCTGCTTCTGTGTTGGCCTTTGTATCATAGAGTCTCCACTTAACAACTGAAGTGATTTTTTTTCTCATGTGTGGTATGTGCATATATGTATTTGTATGTTCACATGCATGTGGGTGCACTTGTTTGCTGGTGCCTATGGAGGCAGGAGGTTGACATCGATGTCTTCCTTGATTACTCACCAGAACCCAAGTAAAAACCAAGCAGGCTTGATGGCCCACTGCAGCCCCACTACAGGAGAGGCAGAGACAGAGGATCCCCAGGGCAAGCTGGCTAGCTAGATTAGCTGGCACTGATGAGCTCCTAGTTGAGCATGTACGCTGGTGCCTACACAGGCAGGAGGCTGATATCAGGCGTCAACCTCTTTTGGCTTATGGCCACAGTCCACTTTTATTTCCATCCCTGCCTCTGTTCCATTCCCACACATTTGACCTCTTGTGGATACTGCAGGGTCTTTGTACCCTGCTTCGCCTGTCATAGTGTCCCCCTCCTGCTCCACAGTCTCAGGAGTCACTCCCTGTGCCACCTGGCATTCTGCTCAAATGAGGCCCCTCCCCTCTGATTTTCAAGGCAGAGTTTCTCTGTATCGCTCTGGCTGTCTTGGAACTTGCTTTGTAGACCAGACTGGCCTCGAACTCAACTAGATCTGCCTACTTCTGATGTGTGTGTGTGTGTGTATGTATATACATACATATATACATACAAACATACATACATACATATGCACTTGAAACACCATAGACACACAAAGAACTGTGCATATGACATGAAAATAGGAAGGATACTATTTGTAGAGAAGATGGAGACAGCAGGGACAGGGAGCAGGAACAAGGAAAAGTACTGAGAGGCATGAATGTGAACAGTGATATCCATGAAAGAAAACAACATAATTAAACCCATTTTTGTATGTTAACTAAAAGCATCAATAAAAAGGAAGTGCTCCTGAGATGCTTTGTATTTGGGATTACTCTTTTCTGTGTTGCTCAGAGCCCTCAGACCCACCTTGGTTTATCCCTCTCACCTGTGGTACCCTGATCTCTGTCTTCTGAAGAACATCAGTGGGTGACTGAGGTGAGAATAGCACCTCTCTACCAGGCGGCAGTGGTCATAATCTTGTAGTAAAGTTTGTGTCTCATGATAAAGTCCTCTCTACTGTGGTTTTACTATGTCTGCTTTACAATCCCAATCCCACTTCCTTGACAATTCAAGGTCACCTAGGTGTTTGTGCATGCGTGTGTGTGTGTGTGTGTGTGTGTGTGTGTGTTATGTACTTATGTACGTATTCATGCAGAGGTCAGATGTCTTCATTGTGTATCTTCGCTATTTATTCTCTTGAAACAGATTTTGCTCATGAACCCAGGAACACTTATTTCTGCCTCCCTGTGCACGAGCACTGCTAGACTTTGTGTGAATGCTGGGTTGGGTTCAGAGCCTCATTAGCAGGACAGATTTTTTTATTGACTGTGCCATCTCCCCAGTCCAAGGTTTCTTTAAAATAGTTTCCTGTAGGCGGAAGATGCAGCCTAGTGGGTAGAGTGCTTGCCTAGCATGCATGAGACCCAGCGCTTCATCCCCAACACAGCTTAAATTGATGCCACGGTTCACTCCTCTAATCCCAGCATAAGGCAGGTCAAGGCAGGAGAATCAGAAATTCAAATCAGGACACCAGCATATGTTCTTTATCTGTTTATCAGTGAGGATAGTTTTCCCTCACTAGATTGTAAGCCCCGCAGAAGTGGGAACTAAAACCAAAATCCTTCTTTAGAAACAATAAGCCTGAATGGGTGTGTGATGGAGGTGCATGGTCGCGTGGGAACAGGGCGAGCAAGAACGAGATGCACAGGATTGGGATGCTGAGAGCATTGGGAGAAAGGTCACTTAGAGCTGGCAAGGCTGGAGATTTGTCTCCTGTGCGTGAGACTGTGGGGTTGATTCCCAGTGCCATAGAAAGGAGAGGAAATCTAATAGCCATCTTTGAGGACAAGTGGTCAAAAATAGACACAAAGAACAGCCCAGGGTAGCTTCACAAAGGAAACAGCCAAGTTCAGCGTTCCATTGGGCTCCCAAAGATGCTGAGGCTGTAAGAAGCCTCCAGCTGCAGCAGCACAGGCACGACAGAGAAATAATTGCCAGCGGAGAGAGAGGATGCTCTTGCATTATAATCACTAGACGCTGGAAAAACAAGGAGAGCCTCCAAGAGCCCCGTAGTCATCCCGAGACACTATCTCAAAGAAAGAGAACGGAGAAGCAGAATAAATCATGGTGCACTCGTTGCTGTGGTGCACAGGTCTCCCTCGCCTTGTGAGTTGTGTGTTGTCACCGTCACAACAGCTGGCAGGCAGACATTTGCCATTTCAGCCTCATCATATTGATACTTTGAGAATTCTTAAATTAAAAATAATATTTCATTGATTCTTTGAGGATGCCATAAGTACACACAACGTATTTTGATCACACTCGCTCTCCACGTCTCTCCTTAATGCCTCCTAAATCCGCGGCCCATCCCCTACCCCTAGCAACTTTATGCCCTTCTTTTGAACTCACCAATTCAAATTCATTTGGTCCATACACTCCTGTGTCTATGTGCTCATCCACTGGAGGCCTTCCAGGGGCACGTCCTTAAAGAAATCTGATTCTCTCTCCTTCAGAAGGCATCAACTGTCAACAGCTCCTCAGCTAGGGGTGAGAGCTCAGGAGCCCCGCCCACTTCCCCATGCGACAGTTGCTTGGTTGGACTTGGTGCTGGTTTTGTGCAATCACAGCTGCTCTGAGTCCATGAGCGCAGCAAACCTGCCATGCCCAGGTCCTCATTCACTCTGGTTCTCCCCAGTCTCTGGCTCTTAGCATCCTTTCTCCCCCTCTTTTGCAGTGATCCCCTTGTGGGGAATGGAGGGTGTGGCACTGTGTCTTATTTGTGGACGGACACTCTGTAGATTCTTATTCCCTGTTGTGAGCTTTAGCACTGACCGCCGCTATCCGCTGCACAAAGAAACTTCTCTGCTGAGATTTAAAAGCCGTGCTAATAGGTAGAGAGATGAAAATATTAGAGTGTGGTTTTATATTCCTTTTAGCAAAATATTAGTAGTAGGTTTGTCCCTGGGGCTCGTGAGCCAACCATGCGTTCTTGGATAGATTAATACTATAAGACAGGTTTCCTTTTGTGGAGTAGGCCTTAAATCATGTTTTTTAAAAAAAGCAATTGGTTAGCCGCCTAACGTCCAGGGCACTATTTTGCTCCTGGGCATGTCTGGTCACGGCAGTTGTTATTTAGCTCATAGAGTCACAGCTGGGTGACTCTGCTGTCACCCTTTGCTCCAGCAGCAAGCCGGGCCTCCTGACACACAGCTTTAATTCTAGCACTTGAGAGACAGAGGCAGACAGATCTCTGTGAGTTCAAGGCTAACCCGGTCTACATAGTGAGTTCCAGGCTGGTCAAGGTTACATAGTGAGTTCCTGTCTCAAACAAAACAATAAATCAATGCTAGCAAAGCTAGCCAGCAGGGAGGAAGCCTCTGGGTCAGTACTGACTTGATTTCTCCATGTCCTGTCACTACACTGTGTGGTGTCTTTAACAATAGAGTCTTACCAGCAGGTCCTGGTGGGCAACTAAGAGCGATGACAATATCCTGTATTGTTTTGGAGATCTCTGGGATGTCTCTGACAACTCAGGTTTATCCTATGCTTAGATTTGGGCATTTTATTTGGCAACCTGTGCTTTCTGGGAGGAGCATATTCTTCCATGTATGGGATATATACATACAATAAAACCTACATATATATGAAATATATTATATATATATATAAAGTTTATAAAAGTGTATGCTTCCATATGGCCTTTCCAAGCATCTCTAGTGTTAGTTAACTTTCCCTTACCCCCTCTCTACCCTACCTTTCCAGCCCTCTCCACACTTAAAGCTCCTTTCCCATCATTCCTTATATTTGTCCTTTTGGGAGATAGGTTCTCACTAAGTAGTTGAGGTTGGTTTTGAATTTGAATTTTCTTGCCTCTACTTTCTTATTGGAAGTGGATTACAAGTATTTACCACCATCCATAGCCAATTTAAAAAGAAAAAGAAAAAGGAATCTATCTATGGTGGAGCTGGGGAGTTGGCTCAGTCAGTCAAGTGCTTGCTATCCAAGCCTGAGGAGCTGAAGTCAGTCCCCAGCACCCATGTAAAAAGCTGGGTTGGAGCTGTGCATCTGTAATGCTAGCACGGGGCAGGCAGTCAGCAGGACCCCTGTGTCTTCCTGGCCATACAACCTAGCCAGTTAGTATACTCCAGGTTCGCTGAGAGACCTTGTCTAAAACGCAATCAACAACAATTATGTTGTTGCAGCAGCAGCAGCAGCAGCAACAACAACATCAGCAGCAGCAGCAGCAACAAGAGGACCGTGAGGAAGGCACCTGTCACTGACTCCCAGACTCCACATGCAGTTGTGCACATACACAAGTGCACACGCAAGAACGCACAAAGACAGGTTTCAGTAAACAGGGAAGTAATTCATTTGGCATACAACACAGCAACAACTGCAAGTATGGTTGTCAGGCAAGTCTAAGACTCTCCTCCCTCCCCGTTACCCATCAGACACCTCAGCTTTCCAGTGCTTCAAAGAACACTGATAGCAGCTGGGGGATCCTCAAAGATCCTACTTTAACCGTAAGAAGCAAGTAAGCCATTTCTCCCAAGCACTTGCACAGTCTTCCTCATGGGAGGACTCTCTTGGCATCTTCCTGCTCGTATAGTCAGGACAGTCATCCAGGGCAGCAGGAGGGTGACAACAGAGGCACAGGTCAGCTATGCTTTCTGTTTGGTCCTTTATATGTGTTTGGTGTTAGTGCATCTTTGATGTGTGTGTGTGTGTGTGTGTGTGTGTGTGTGTGTGTATGTGTATACACATGCACACATATGTGGGTGTGCACTGGTGAAGATATATGAAGGTCAGAGGAGAACCTCAGGAGCCTCCCATATCAGGTTTGAGACAGGGTCTCTTCTTGGCCCAGAACTTCAAGTAAACTAGGGTAGTCAGTGAGTTTCCAGGGATTCCCTGTCTGGGGCTCTCATCTCCCTAGAGCTGGAATTATAAACGTGAACTTTTACATGAGTTCTCCAGATGTAACTCAGGTCCTTATACTTGGAAAGCAAGTCCTTTAGCAACTGAGTTTGTCTCCCTAGCCCTAATATTTATGTTTCTAGAATCTAGAATCAGGGAAGGCTCTCAGATAGCATCACCCAGACTTCCAAACACAGCAGACTGAACTTGCTACCCACCATCGATGGACAGCGGTGCAGAGGCAGCATGGCTCTGATCTGTTTTCCAGATGCTGCACATTGCTCAGAGGCAAGCTGGGTTACTCTGTAGCCGGTTACACTGGGAATATGGCAAGATGCCTCATTTTGTATTCTCCTCTTGTAAGAGCCTTTATCCTCTCCTCAGTATCAGTATGGAAGAAGATGAGTGAAGGAAGCTATGTGTGTATAAGAAGGAACAGGTTGGAAAAGTTTCTTGGAATCCTGAGTAACAGGACTAAAGATGCAGCATCTGAGGATGGAGATACAGCCCAGCTGGCAGAGTGCTCGCCTAGTGAGCATGAAGCCCTGTGTTTGATCCCTAGCACACTGTTTGAACTGGCCTGCAGTTCTAGTACTTGACAGGCAGAGGCAGGAAGATCAGAAGTTCAAGGTTAACTTTGGCTATTTAAAAACTTTGGGACCAACCTGACTGCATAAGTCTCCGTCTTTTTTTTTTTAAAAAAAAAAAAAAGAAAAGAAAGGTTTTTCTCCTCCCACCATTGTGAGGTTACTATGAGGAAGCAGCTGCCTCTGGACTAGGAATGAAGTCTTTACTAGATACTGAATCTCTGGCTCTCTGACCATAGATTTACTGGGCTCTGAACAGTGGGAGAAATTCCTGTTGTTTATAAGATATCACACTTCTGTATGGTTCACTGCCACCAAACCCAGGAGGCTTGGTTGCTGAGGTTTACTGTTTTTTGGGTTTTTTTTTTGTTTTTTTGTTTTTGTTTTTTTTTGAGAGAGAAGGGTAATAGGCTAAAAAATGTGGCAAGGGGGGGTACCTTTGGTGGGCCATGCCAAGTGCACCCCTGAGAACTTGCACCGTGCAACAGATCTGGTGTAAGAAGTTTATTGGGAGGAGGGGAGATCAAGATAGAGATAGTCAGGGAAACTGAGAGAGGGGGGCAGAGAGAGGGAGGCACAGGAGAAGGGAGGGAGGGAGGGAGGGAGAGAGAGAGAGAGAGAGAGAGAGAGAGAGATCGATCTGGGGTAGCTGGGACCCTTTTATCTGTAGCACACACCTGGCACACACTTGGCAGGGGCTAGGTCCCTGCAAGCAGGGCAGTGGGGTTGCCTGTATACCTACAAAGGGTATAAATAAAGTTGGGTTAGTGGGTGCTTAATTTCCATTTGTTTGTTTATTTACACAGGGCTTCATGTACCCCAGGCTGTCCTCAAACTTATTCTATAGCTGAGGGTGACATTTGGTTCTGTTTCTATCTCCTGAATGCTGGAATGACAGACGCCTGCCTGGTATACAGGTTGCACTTGCCTTTGTGAGGCTGAATTAGTCACTAAGAAGCCAAACTGTTATAAAGTGGGTTTGGTTTTCTACTGCTGTCTGTCCTAGGTGCTTGGTTTGTCTCTCTCAAGTGTTAAAGCTGTACAATAATACCCTTACTGGGAACTAGGCTAAATACCCTTACTGGGAGCTAGGCAGATGGCAGCACCTTCCCAGCCTCTGGAACAGATTCAAACAAGGCTATTTTGGTAAAAAATTACCCACTCATATATTTTTCAATAGCAACAGAGATATCATCCACAGTATTTGGATATGGAGGTGTCCATCAAATGAGACAGAGACACAGCCTAGATCAGCAGTTTTCAACCTTGGGCCCCGGCCCCCTTGGGAATCGAATGACCTTTTCACAGGGGTCACCTGAGAGCATCAGAAAACACAGATATTATTATGACTCCTAACAATAGCAAAATTACAGTTATGAAGTAGCAATAAAATCATATTATGGTTGGGGTCACCACAGCATGAGGAACTGTATTAAAGGGTCTCAGCATTAGGGAGGTTGAGGACCTCTGTTCTAGATGAACATGGGCCAGACAGACAGCCACAGACTGGTGAGTTCAGGGGAACCAAGTCCTCTTAGGACAGAATGCTTTATTCTCCAAAGGGCACTGGAGAGTCTGAATTTGGCCTGGGAGAACTCCTTTGATCTGCATGGGAAAGTCGGAGGCAGCCGGACAGGCACTCAAGTTGATTGACTTGGTTGTGAGAAATTTCCAAACTCTGCATGCAACTCCCTTAGCACAGCCCAGCTACTTTGGACAGGGGAAATAATAATAACAATAATTACATACTACAAGGCCCATGTGTTTGAGCTTCTCTTCCCCTCCTGATCTAATGCGGCTCTCATTGGTATGTGGCAGTCCAAGGCAGCTCTTTTGAGTTTTTACTTTGTTCAAGGTTCCTTTGAAGCCAGGACTCAGCTTAAGCCAGGACAGGTTGTCGGGCAGGCTGTTGCTTGATTTCCATTCATGGTTTTTCTTTTTGAAAGGGACTTATGTATTCCAGGCTGGAGCTCCAGTTCTCTCTGTAGGCAAGAAACACTTCTGATCCTCCTGACTCTACTCTCCCAGTGCTCGGGTTACATTTTTGGTTCCTTTGGTATTTGAACCTAGGACTTTGTGCACATTAGACAAGCACTCTACCAACTGAACTACATTCACAAAGGATGCTTAAAAAAAAAGCCAGGGGCTGGACAGACAGACAGCTCAGTGTATAAAGTGTTTGTGTTGTGAGCATGAAGACACCATTCAATTCCCAGGACCCTGATAAAAAGCTGGGCAGGGTGACACATGCTTGTGACCCCCCAGTGCTGGGTAGACTGACAGGCAGTCCCTTAGGGGTGGTTGCTCACTTAGCAAGTTTACATTTCCAGGGAGAGACCCTGTCTAAAACAGACAAGGAGGAAGGTTCTGGGGAAGGCGCTCAAGTATGGCAACCTCTGGGGTGTACACCCAGGTGCACCTACATACATGCACAACCTCACAGACACATACTAAAGAAGAGAGAGTAAAAGAAAGAATGAATGAGAGAAGGAAGACAGGAAGGACTGACAGACAGGAGGGAGGGAGGGAGGGAAATCAGCCTTAGAGGTCCCCCAACATCTAGGCGACTGATGCCCTTTACTGATTCCTATTCTTTCTCCTTCTCCCCTTCTCTCCTTTCTGTTTTCTTAGCTGCATATTTACATCGGGCCTGACCCTATCCTGTAGGTGAGACTCATTTAAACAGACCCTTCATCCCCCAGCTGCTGATTTTAGATCCGGAATAGAGAGATGTAAAAAAACAAAAACAAAACCCGAAACTCAAACTGCTATGACAAAAGAAAAAAGAAAAGGAAAAGAAAAAAGAAAGAAAGAAAGGAAAAGAAAAAGAACAACACCAAAAACCTGACCAGCAGCAGTTGAACGTTGAATGAACAGCTCCTCAACTTGCTCAGCTCCAGCCTTGCGCACATCTGGCTTAGAATTAGAGGCGTAAGAAATGCGTGCTGCTCCCCCCCCCACCCCATTCAGACTCTGTTTTTCCTTTTTTACAAAAACATCTGAATCCTGTCTTTGGAGTGATCTTGCATTATTTTGCTGGCAGGGCCACAATAGCCACCTACGTGGGGACTACAGAGAGAAGCCAGCCATTCCCCAGACAGAGAAAATGCATTCCGGAACCTGACATCTGGGTCTTGCAGCTGGAATGGGGGGGGGGGGGGGAGGGACGCAAAGCACCAGTCCTGGTGTCATCAAAGGCAGTTGATGGTGCCAAGTGAGTATGGAAATTACACACAGAGCAGATGCTGTCTCTAGCATCAGACGGATAATGCAACTATTTAGGAAAAACAAAGATGTGCTTAGAGTTTGATCACCCATAGTACGTGCAGTGAAAGCATTCAGAGCTGTCAGCGTGACAAGGATGGGCCCATACATGTCCCCAAAGGTTCACATTCTTTAGAACTTATTATTTATTTCATTTAATTAGTGTGTGTGTGTGTGTGTATTTGTATGCATTCTTCTTGTGTGTTTGTACATGCAGAAGCCTGAGGACTGTCTCTTTGTTCTCCACTTTTTTTTTTAGATTTATTTTATTTTCAATTGTGTATATGTTTGTATCTATGTGTGTGAATGTATACACATGAGTTCAGGAACCAGAAAAGGCCAGGAGAGGGTGTAGGTGGCTATCGTGGCCATGCCAGCAAAATAATGCAAGATCACTCCAAAGACAGAATTCAGATGTCTTTGGAAAAGGGAAAAACAGAAGACAGAAGAGGCCAGAAGAGGGCGTCAGATCCCCTGGAGCTAGAGTTACAGGAGTCGTGAGCCATCCAGTGTGGGTGCTGGGAACCGAACTCATTCAGGTCTTCTGGGAGAACATCAAGCACGTTTAACTGATCACTCATCTTTCTGGCTCCCTTCACCTAGCTTTTGAGATAGAGTTTCTCACTGGACCTGGAGTTTACTGTATTTGAATACTCTTTCTGCTCCCTGAGCAGCAGGGATCCTCACATCTCAGCCTCCTCCGCTCTGGGGTTACAAGCATACACGGACAAGCCTCCCTTCTTATGTGGAAGCTGATGATTGAAGTTAGGTTTTCGTACCTGCGGGACAAATCATTTAACAACTGAACCATCTCTCCAGCATTCAAATGGTTCACGTTCCCTTTTGTGACTCTGAAGAGTCAGGTTGGAGAAGCGAGGGCTACTTCTCCCTTTATGAAAGCAGAAGGAAGAAGCCGCTTGAAAGGGAAACAGGCTCCGTGGATACTTAAGACGTTCGGGTTCAGCCATATTCCGTCTAAGCAGCATTTGGAACGCTTTGTGTGAAGGACAGGAGAATATGAGAGCAAGAAAGCCCGGCCGGTTATCTACAAGCCACAATCGATCAGGAAGAATTAGCTCATTGTGGTGAGAGGAAGGGAGCAGGAAGAGGACTGGAAGAGGAAATTGAAAATGCTAATGAGCGTGAAAGCACCTTGGCCCCCTTTCCCTTTCTTTCTTTACTCAGATCTCCCTATGATTTGGACCCTGCAGCAGCACAGGCTCCATTTGCACTCAAGTTGGAGGCGCTCACAGAATCGCTGGCAGGAAGTACGGGTTAAATATCAGCATCAAGGCTTGGACACAATGTTTCACAAAGATCTCTTTCTATCTTTTGTTCTTTGCGAAGTAAACAGTCAGGAAAAGGGCTCCTCTGTCAAAAGTGCCTTTTCTTTGGACAAGTCTGGAAAAAGATAGGATTTCTCTCACCTAAAAAAGGACTTGAGGGCTAGGGATGTGCCTGACCTGGTAGAGTTTGCCTAGCATAATTGCGGCCCTCGGTTTGATCTCCGGGTATCACATAAACCCATGATTGGGACTATATAGACTTGTGATTCCGTACTCTGGAGGTGTAGGCAGGAAGATCAGAAGTTCAAGGTCATCCTCAGTTATTTAGTGAGTTTAAGGTCAGCCTGGGTTATGTGACACCCTGACCTTCCTCAAACTCCCAAGCTAAATAGACGACCTCTGCTGGAGAGGTGGCCCAGTAATTAAGAGCTTACCTGAAGAGCGCTGGGGTTCGTGTCTCAGGAAAAAAACATCCAAAAACAACAAACCGTCGGCATC